>RDPX01000038.1:2008997-2034650 GCA_003991215.1 Morbakka virulenta | reverse complement strand
TATATATATATTTATATATATATATATATATATATATGTATATATATGTTTATATATATATATGTATATATATGTATATATATGTATATATATATATGTATATATATGTTTATATATATATATATATATATATATATATATATATATATATATATATATGGTCAATATTTTGGATGGTCTTTGGATGGTCCATATTTGTAAAAACACAGCTAAAATATAAGTTAACTTGAGAAAATGTGATTTTAACATTTCTCAAGTTTACTTACATATGGTTTTAGCACTAAGATAAGAAAACCTGGGGATTGGATTTTTTCCCCCACTAACCGAGACTATATCGAAAACAATCAAAATTTTCCGACAAAGGATAGTGAACTTAAGCATTACAATGGGTTTTTTTTTTTAAAATATCCCTCAAATTTTTACTGACGGATTTTAATTCTCTGCTAAAAGTCTCTTAGTTTACCCGAGGTCTTGTACTACTGCATTTCTCATGAGATTATTTGTTATGAAACAATAAGTTATCTTTTAACTTTGCCAGGAATAGATATATCAAATATCATTGCTTTTGAATCATGCCGTAAGCTTCTCTACTGCAGGAGACCATTTGATAAAGTTACCGATTCTTACTTCATAGAATGGTTTGATTAAAAATGACAGACGGACGAAGCTCTCTTTTGTGTTTTGTACTTCGCCATCAATTAGCTTTCTTGATTGTGGTATTTGTTTATTAAGTATCCACTGTCTCTACTATAATCCTAACGTTAAAAGATTCATTTTGTAAATGTTCCACATAAAGTGTCAAGTGGAACCATCATGTTACAAAATTTGATGGATCCAATGTCATATCGAATATCAATCGAATATTTACATTGTCTGAGCATCACTCTGATATATTTAGGAAGGAAAAATGCAAAACAGTCAACTTTAGTATATATCACATAAATTCTTTCACTTTGTTTAATGACTTTGTATCTCATCGTTTAATTACACATTGAAACCACAAACCTAACCTCATCTGAATGTTTCAAATTTTAAGAAAACCCTATTACCCTACAAAGCAACCCCCTTCTATGACCTGTACCAACAAATTCTAAAGAATGTGAAGCGCAAATAATTTTGGTCAGTAAAATACATGTGCAATCCATAAAAAGAGGACGTCGTAATTCAAATACCCACTCCTAACCAAAATAAAAGAAAACTATGAGAGGAATTACTGAGCTAGCTTCAAGACAAATCGGCCTTGTTGATTGTGTGGTTGACCAAATTTATCTGGACCTAGTCTTGCCTTCCGGATATACATACCATGCAAACGTTCTGGAAATGAGGATAACAAGAAATAAGAAAGGATTTCATTCTTGTGCTATCCGATGCATTGTAAAAACGTAAACATTTTTATAAGTAAGCTGCACTTGCCGGTGGGTGGCAAATCCGGAGTTGACTGTCTGGATATCACAACCGTCTGAAACATCGGTAGGTTTTTTCTAGATTTATGCAAATTTTTTTGTCATCTGATGAAAACTACTCCTGAAGAGGAAAAAAATTGTTGGCTTACTTAACAGTGCCAAAGAGTAAAAAAGTACGTTGTATTTTTTAATTGTTTTAAGCATAGAATTTAAATTAGTATTAAACTTCTACCTTATATTAACAGAAATGAGTTTGTTACGATTAGCTTGAGTGGCCACTTTGTAGTTGTCTGTTGCCTTTACATCTTTTAATTTTCTGAGGTGCTTCCCAGTGGTAAAACCATTGCCAGTCAGTTGGTAATTCCAATATGATATACTGTTTTAAGCTATTAAAATTGAGATTTTATAGAAAATTTAAGGTTTAATTTTTGCAATAATGGATTGTTATCGATCCATCTTGACAAACTTAACAATTATCCTGGATTAATGACTAAAACTTACTTATAACTTTGCCATGGCAAATTATTTACAAACTTTTTTTAATTGTTACTCTTCCTAGTATTATATAAATATTTAAATCTAATACATACACCATTGTTCTTTCCAACTAAATCTGGTTATTGTCAAAATTGCCATCTATACGACAGTATCTTTTACTGATTTATTCCTTCTCGGTCGACAAGTGGTAATTTAATAACACGTAGAGCGAAGAACGTTTTGGTATCACTACTTATGATCGGTTTCTAGTTTTGTATGCTTTATTACTCTCCAGAGCCGTGAAAGTTGTGATCATCAATTTTCCCATAAGTATGATTATTGATGTGTTCCAGACTTTTGATGTACTGAGGTTCATGTTTTTTGTGTCACGAGGCGTATTACAGTACTATGGTTTACATAGAAAATCAATTTACTATGGTCTAATTGAGACTATCCTAACCTTGAATTTGGAATTATTGTTTACAATCTACTAATCTCTTGCAAAGGTAAACTATGAAATACATATATATATAGGTAGATAAATGTTATGTACAGATAGATTTTTATGTTACCACTTGGAATAGGAAGCTGGTTGATTTCAATCAATCCCATCTTTGCAATCTGTTTATGTTTCTTGACATTTCTATTCATTTTTTATTACTTCACCCGGTAGGTGTACTCCAATGTAAAAAGAAGTACATCTCCTAATCAAAATATTTGATTAAAGTACCCTTTCACTGGCATCGTACTTTTAAACCCACCCCTTATCACTCACATTCTACTGACTTTCTTAACCTGGTAATGATAATTCTTTGCAAGTGCAAGTTTCTTCTACAAGTTATATGCTTTTACCTAAATTTCTTTAGACATGTTTTCCATAAAGAACCCTTTCTTCTTAAGGTTTTGACTATAGGAAAAAAACCACCCATTTTTTAAAATTCTAGGTCCTAGGATTGATACAAATTTATACCGCTGTCTCGCTGAGTTTAGGAGCAAGGATGATTACCACTTTTCATATAGGTGCAACGGCCCGAGTACCTCATATTCTTCAAGAGTAATTATTTTTTGCCCTTTCTTGTGATAAATCTTTCTATGGTTGGAGTTTTTTCCCTCGCAATGCAAAATTGTGCAAACTTTTGGGTTCTGCGTAATTTCCTACATCATATGACTTGAATGTTTTTAAGTCTAAGGATAAATCTTATCTCTTGGGTTAAACTTCTTCCTTTTTTCTTTGGTCATATCTTCACAGTTCCACACACTTGATGGTGTTATGCCTTACATCGTTCTTAACCATTAAGAAAAAAATCTGTCACCTCTCGCTCTGGATAGATTAAAAGTAAAAGCCTGATGTTAGCTGATGAGTTAATAGTACCAGACGGTTTTTGTCATCATGGAAGACAAACAAGGCCTCGCCCTTTATTGACAACCTGACTCTTCCATTCCTTATATCTTCTGTATCTTTTCTGTATTTTTATTCATGGTTGCAATTTTGCATAATTTGTCATCGAAATCTTAATTCATTGTATTTTATTAAAGCCTAGTATCCTTTCCCTATTATTGTCACTAAGCTTCTTGTATTACACTGCAGTTTAGAAAAAGAAGCAGCTATTTAGATGTTACCAATTTGTACTGTTTTGACCGAAATTTCATCACACTTGATAAGTATCGCTCGCTTCGATAGTGAGTTAGTAATATTTTCTTTGTACAAAGGAGAAACTGGTAATTCTTTTCCACATTTTGTAAAGCATGACGTACCAAATCCCGTTTTGGTGAAAAGGATTACCGAAACAGATGATACTCAATTTTATTTGTCTCCAGGCGCTAGGTGAATCCTAAAGAATTCCATCCTATCGTCAACTAGATTACGCTGTTGTTAGATATTGATAAGGCTGAGGTTTCTTGTACTAAAAGTGCAAAGAAAAGTTCAGTAAACCGTTAAAAATATTCAACGGTAGCAAACAAATGGAAGCTACCCAATTCTTGAAACTGAAGGGGAAAAAAGATACAGATCCAGTATGCCATTGTGATAAGTCATCCAAGTAACCGTCTCCCGGTCCATTTTCGCCAAATCAGGCATCGTTAGACCAATATTTGTGTTCATGTTGTCGGCATATTAGCGCGTATTTTTTTATCCTTATCTTTTTGTATATAAAACGATGTGGTTTCCTCGCTCTCAAAGAAAGCTCGTGACTAGTGTATATATATATATATATATATATATAGAGAGAGAGAGAGAGAGAGAGAGAGAGAGAGAGAGAGAGAGAGGGGAGAGAGGGAGAGAGAGAGAGAGAAATGTATATAGATATAGACATATGAGTAGTTAAGAAAGAAAATACACTGGATTCTCTGTTGCAGTACTTTGTAGGGAAGGCTCAAGGCTAAACAATTAAAACTTTATCATCTTGGCTTTGCATACCGTAAACATAATATTTATATTCAGATATTCATTCACAATTTCTTCCTGAAGCTAAGATGACTAAGCTTCGGGGCATTGGTGTCACATATTTGTTTCCTTCCATAGAAAATCTTTTATGAATAAAAATTCTTAGTTAAAGGTAAAACACACAAACTATATTTTGATTACTACTACGTTTTGATAATCATGCTATCTTGATTTTTCTTACGAAATCTTTAAGTCTAGTTTTAATAAGATAGCCATTTTGGGGCTAAAGTACATTAAATATTTGAATACCTTAAAACTTTTGTCTATTAAAAATATAAGATGTTTTTGTTTACAAGAACTATGTTTGTTTACTATATGTTCATTCTTAAAGACGCATATTTTCTTTGTGAAGTCTTGATATCTATTCCGTTGGAGTTATCCAGCAGACGATAAAACGTGCAAGTGATATTCAATAACTTGACTTCACCAAAACTCAAACATTTAGTTCGAACAAATTTTCAATTCTCCCGTTTTACCTATAGAAACACTACCCGATAATTCGACTGCTCCATCATTCGAACATTCCAAAATTCGAATACTTTTTTGTTTCCTTTTAAATTAAACAAATTGCTGCCAAAATTTGAACCTTTACGATTTTTAACTACTTCAAGAAACAAAATCAGATAAAACTAATTCATGCAAGGAGATTATCTTAATATTTGCTTCCGTTCTCGCAATATTTATAAAAATATTTACCAACGCGTTGTGAATTATATTTGTCAGTTGTTATTACTGACGAAGAGTTTGTTTCATTTGATGATGGCATAAACACTGCAATTTCTTTGGCAACTGAGAAAGAGATTACTGCTGAGCTACAGGGTGAAGATGTTGAAAAGGATAGCCAAGATTATGATGAAGAATCCGATGTTGCACTTAAAAAACCCGAAAGTGAATGACTTTAGAAATACAGTTGATAGGATCAGTGAAAATTAGTTGTTTGCAACCAATGGAGATGAACTCAGTGAGCATTGAATAAAAATTATTCGAATACTTAGCAAGAATTTTATTAGTAAGATAAAGCAAGCAATCGTGCGCAAAAATTTCATTAAAAACCATGGAACTGTGGAATAATTTTCGTCACTTTTTAGATTATAGTAATTCTAAAACCATGTTTCCATCGCTATACTAAAAAAAATAATTTTTCAATTAACCTTCGGACGTCCAGTAACTCAAAGATTTGGTAACTCAACAAATTTCGATTTCCACCTTGCAGTTCGAGTTATCAAATGTCAACTGTCTCACTAACCAAAATACTTCTTGTTCTTGTTTTTCTGCTGCTACTACTTCTTATTCCTCAAAGTTTTGATCTCAAGTTTTTCCCATGTTAGTATGGGCTCAGCTGCTTCGTTTTTATTTTTTAATAATATTTGCTTCATCTGTCTTCTGAATGTTGTTCCTTTATTTCCAATATCCTTCTTAATTGTTATTATTTCTTTGGACTTCCTCTTTCTCTTCTTCCTTCAAATTTATTTCCCATTGCTTGTTTTAATGCAATTTCTTTTTTAACATTTCAATCTTGCATCTTTTATCCATAATCTTCTTTTGTCTATCCATAATCTTTGTTCCATAGATTTCTTCTGATATCGACATTTCTGATTCTGTCTATCAAATTAATCCTTGAGATGCATCCAAACGTTATTATTTCTTTCCTTTCCAATAGGTTGCAATCCTTATTCTTAATTGCTAACGTTTTCCCCCAATGCATCAATTGAGCATTAATCACTGTGTAATCTAGCTCACGCTCAGTTTTCTAGGTATTTTTTGTCACTCACTAGCCTTGTACCCATCCTTTTATCGTACTTCCCTTTAATTTGTGCTCACAAATGACATTTATCACTATCTTCTTTATTAATAATTGAGCCCAAATACATCTCCTACTTTTCAATCTGCTTAAGATGTTCATTATCCATACCTTTGACCTTAATTATTTCTTTGTCCCTTCTTTTACTGACATCCTTTCCGTTTTCTGTACATTGACTCTAAAATGCTCTGGATTTAATTTCATCCAGCACTTTTTATGGTAATATTTGACCATGGATAACTATATACTTATAAAAAAGTGATAAATACTTTTATATGTATAGCTTTAAAAATATTAAAATAGCTAAGGGCTACTGAAATCACTTATCTTTCACGCACGTAGCAATGCAATTATTAGATTAACTACGGATGCCTGGTTGGCTCTATGTATGGTGGCTTAAAGGTGATAGCATAATGTTTATTTGCATGCCTACATTTGTGTAATAATTTAGTGCACTTGTTTGAAAGGCTGCTTTTGTCTGCATTCAAAATTGCCATTTCTATCACTGCAAAGTCTCTTTCAGCACAACAAAATAGTTCACAGAGACATAGATTTCAATCTCAAACAAACAACATAAAAGCATCAAAGTGTTTCTAGCCAATTGTACAAATTATGCCAGAAATGAAACATGAAGGTTCACCACGCTACAGAGTGTTTCATTCAATCTCACAAAGACCACAATATCAATGTACTTTCTCATTTTGAAGCGTTGTAAGTCTACTATTGGATTTGGATTCATTTTCGTAGGACATAGGTGGTAAGGAATAGAAAAGGCCTATGGACTGAACAATCGGATTCCATAATTTCACAAGGTACATATACATAAAAGCACACATGTATGTAAATATGAATAATTTTGTGTATGTATGTATGTATGTATGTATGTATATATGTACGTATATATGTGAGCATAAATGGATAAACATTTCATATATGTTTGTATGTATTCATATATGTACATATGCTTGTATGTTCATTTGTATCTAATGTATGGTGTATGTACTCATGGATATTTGTCCATATATTTATCCAATAATGGGCAGACAAATGGACACCTGTTGGACAGATTCAGTAATATATGTGTGTACGTACAAATACCAGTATTTGCACATATGTATTGAAATTCACATATATACAGGTATAACTACCCATATCCCCTCCCTATTTTCCTTTACCCCGACGATTTCACGACTTTTGAGATTTCAGACAAAATTCTTTACTTGTTTGGAAAACAGTATTATCTTAGAGTATGTATTCATTGTAATCAAAATCCTAGACTTTATATTCTTATTCTTTTAGAGAGTTTCTGGTCAAACCGTGGGAATTATTGTCTGATAGTGTTCAATATTTTATACAGTTTTATACAGTCACCTTATTGTCTTGAAGTACAGAAACTAGTCTGACCCAAATTTTGCATTGTGTTAAGTTAATGACCGACTAAATTTCATTTTCCGGTGTAATGGCACAAAGATATTTTTCTATTTACTGTGGCACTGCAATATCACTGAAGAAACAAATTCATTTCATTTTTTTAATTTGCATAGGTTTTCAACAGTGTCTGCCCTTCTTTTATATGCGAGACCCTATCAATAAAGAATCAAATCGAAAACTAGATTTTCATGAACTCTTATTTATTGAAACAGTTTTCCCATTTTTTGTTGTAATGATATCAATCGTTGCGCTATGAGTGGTTCAATTGACAGTGTTGAACTTTCCATAACCTTCTTTGTTAAATAAATATACCTTACATGTCTTACAAAACAAACTGGAAAATGTCTTTTCATCGTTCTTTTGTATTGATTAATGACCACCATCTTTTTACCACTAATCCTCCCCCATTATTATTTCAACAGTCTTAAACAAAGAAATCCCAGTGATAATTGATTTCATATCAGAGCAGATTAGTTGAAAACTTGAATTCTTTACCAAGTGGCTCATACGATTCCTGGTTTATGTCTATCTTGATAATTTCAACACTGCTTTTTTAAAACTAATTAAGGGGTAAGAGATTCGTGCTAGTCAATGCAATTTACAAACCCTAAAAAAAATTATTGAAACGCCTTAACATGAGAAATACCAAATACGTTTAAATATTAATCGAAGTAATGAGTTGTATGTAGAAAATAATAAAACATTATTACGTTTTTCTACAAGGTTGTTGGATTTCTCTTTCTTTTTACTTTTTACCTCATATATTAAGTTCGTGTTGATTTAGTAAATAGGCAATCAATTTTTTATTCCAGATTTATCAGGTGGAACACCAGTTCTTTGTTACTAACGAAAAAAAATCTTTGCAATCTCATGTTCCACTTCATTGTGCCAAACTCTTTTCTGGTCGCTATATTAGCCTTTCATCCATCTCCATGCATCTAAGGCGATACCTCCGACACAGCGGAAAGTTTACTGCCACTGCAACACCAAATCCCAACAAGCAAAGACAGAAAGGTAAACACATTCTACGGGAGGCCTAGAGGGACGCAAAGGCACGAAAAAGCACGCTCTATGGAAGACTCAGGCTTATTTGTGTAGATTTGGGTGAGATGTCCAGCTATGCGGAAATGGGGAACAAATGATGGCGTCAAATGAATTGTGGTTTGCAAAGAGATTTGGTTAATAAAGAAGTGCAGAAAGGGTAGTACGTAGACCAGATGGTCTTGAAAAGCCACGAATTTTAATGCTGATGGATGCAATTCCTTATTTCTACTCATTTTTCGCAGCATTCATACTACCTTCGTAAGTGATATTTTCAGCATCTAATTAATGGCACGGCTGTTTGAAATGACTGCAACTTGCTCGTTTATAACGACATGATAAAAGTAACATAAAGGTACATGATTATGATAATAATAATAGCAACAATAATTAATATTAGAGTAGTGAGAACTATTTAATGTCATTTTTATTTATGGACTCTACGTCGTACACAGTGAGGACTGTGTACGGCGTGTTATTTCTTGTGGTGTTTTCATACTGGAAAGCTTGAGCCGATGAATCAAAGGCAAATTTCTTCATCAAGTCATTTAAGAACAAACAAGCATACCTATTGAAATTATCCAGGGGTTTTAAGTTGTGAATAAAATGCCTGTGCTGCAAATTTTATACATCCTATCATATTCAACGGATGTTTTATGTCTAAAGCCTATAGCGAATATTAGTTGACACTTTTATTTTACATATTTGTATTTATTGGATGCTTTTTTGTTAAAAATCTTGGTCAAACTTTATTTACACATTCATGGATATCTTTCATCCGCAGATCCTGAGACATGTAATCGAAGGAGCCGTTTGATAGCCCTATCGTAAACAGATCCTACAAAATTCATTATTTTTATTAAACACGCGCTTTTTTTTACGATCAGGCAATAAATTAATCAATAAAAATAAAAATCATTCAAGTACTTTGTCAAAGTATTTTTGCTGTTTCAGTTTTAAAATGTCATACTTGTTTTGTTACCTGCTTTGTTTGTAATTTGCCTGTATTTATCAGGATTTACAACCGGAATACAGTCACTTTTTTCCTTTCACGCAGTCTCGAGCGTCTTTCCTGCTCTCAACATGCACTGGCATGTTTTTTCTCTGATTGTCTCCGTAAACCTCGTTTTCCACTTTTCCTAATCTTTTCCTACCTGGTACTTCCATCTCGATATTTCACTTTTTATGTAGCTAACTTTTCTTCTCATAAGGTATATCTACTTAATTTACCTCTTTAATTTTCCTCTGCATTAGTTGGTCCAATTTCTTCAGGAGTGCTCGTGTGTACTCGTTGCGGATCCTATCTAACCTTTTGATCCCAAGCAGCAGTTTCTGTATCGTTTGTTCCTTCACCACTTATTTTCTGCAGCTTATTGTTTCTAGTTATATCCTTTTTTCATATGTTTCAAACGTTTTCTGATATTAGTCTTAATATTGGTGCCAATAACCAAAAGTCTTGATAAAAAAATGAACGTACTGGAGATGTTTTTGCTGCACTTGTCTCTTTGTGTTACGAGAAAGGATATGATTAGGAACGATATAATCAAAGAACGTGGAGGAGTTAAAGAAATTGTAGAAGTTGCGAGAGGCTAGGCTGAGATCATTCGGGCAGGTAGAAGGAGGGACAAGGAGTATGTCGGCCCTAGAGTGATGAAGATGAGAGTGAAGGAAGATGATCGAGCGAGAGAGAGATAGAGCTAGCTGATTCAATGGATCAAATCCTGTGGAGAAGAAAGATTTGCTGTGGAGACCCCTGAACTGAGAGCAACCGAAACGACATGAAGAACTCTTAATCCACTGCATCCACGAAATTTTCTTTAAGCTATAACGCTACGGCTACAACTGCTTATTTTGATAGAAACTAACTAACCTGAGATTTTTTTATGTTTAAACGTACGCTACTTATTTACATTTTCTGTCTGTAGTAACAACTCTTTTACCTGTACAAATAAGTGTATATTTTACCTTTTTCCTG
Organism: Morbakka virulenta; assembly: GCA_003991215.1. NCBI lineage: Eukaryota > Metazoa > Cnidaria > Cubozoa > Carybdeida > Carukiidae > Morbakka > Morbakka virulenta. Next base: position 2,024,079 of record RDPX01000038.1, on the reverse strand, counting down.
CTGCTTCTCCATACTTGTCAAGGTTAATTTATCTTCCTCTACTTCCTATATTAAGTAATATGATTCCTTCCATATGTCCATCTTGATTCATTGTTTCTTTCCCCATTAATAAATATTCAATCAAAACAAGACATTTGTTGTTAACGGCCTCTATCAGTACAGGAAAATTAATCTTTTTTTTAAACAAACTAATATAAGTCTAAAATAGATGAGACTTAATACAATATAAAAGTGTTGATTGACAATTTATAAAGTGATAACATGATTGGCTAGACATAACAAAGTAACGGGAATATGTCATTAAATAAAAATCCGAAATCATCAAGTGTTGTGTTCATCCCAGTTGGGTAGTTAGTATCCAAATGAGTAATTCGCTCATCTTCATTTGTGCGGCATGGTATCTCTTTAAGGAGCAATTTCTTTGAATTTAATAAAATAAGACATTATTGATATCTACGGATTACCTGTGCCAATTTCATACAAATGGTATACGGTTTTTAGTATTATTTTTCCTTTTCTTTGGCTCCAAAAATTTATCAATCAATTAATTTCTTTGGCGGTTTTGAGCAGAGCTGATTTACTGTAGCACCGTTGTTTAAGTCAATATGTTCAATATGTTCAATGCAGAGTTCGCTCAGCATCCTCAGTACATAAATTGCATTCACAGTACCTCTGCTCTTCATGAATCCGTACTGTTGGTCTGCTATTTCTGGGTGGATTTGCCGGTTGGTTCTTTGCAGGATGATCTTCAAAAGTCCTTTCAGAACCACACTCAATAATCTGATTGATTGTTCTAAAATTTGAGCACTCCAACTTGCCCACAACTTTCAGTAGGCTAATAAATTCGGGCTCCACCATCTCTTTTAGAATTGCCCCAGCTTCGTAGATCTGACTACTGAGTGTCCAGGCGTGTTTGACTCCTGTGTTTCCCAAAGCGAGCAGTATCTCGGATGCTATCACGTCAGAACTTAGTGATTTTCCACGTTCCATGCATTTCAGGGCATATTCCATCTCTAGTTTCAAAATTGAAGGTGCTGTGGAGTCTGCGAAATCGAAGACTACGTCTTCATCGGTAGCATCTAGAGGCTCTGGGTCAAATAACAGCTCCTGGACATAGTCCTCCAATCATCTTGCCACCTCTTCGTTTTCGCAGAGGAGCTTCCATCTTTGGGTTTGATGCTTCAGTGTGGTTGGCCAGATCTCTTTCCCGTCACCTCGGCGATCTTCTTGCACATATTTTTGGTGTTGACATTTGTTCCTAAGCGCTTCAGTTCCTTCCACGTTGCTTCCAGCCAGCTCTCTTCGGCTTCCTTACATTTTTTGTTGACTAGTTTTTTGACTAGATTGTATTCAACTGGATCTTCTTTCACGAGCCCTCTTTGAAGTAGCAATTCCTTGATCTCCTGTGTCATCCAGCCCAAAAGCTGGGTTTTACTTCTTCTCCTTTGGGGTTGTTTGCTCCGCAGCGCTTCTAACCGACCTTGAGAAGATTTGCTATCGAGATTCGACATTTGTAGACAGTCCGTCTCCGTCGTCCCCTCAATTTCTGCTTCGAATCCTTTTTGAAACACCTCCCTTGTTCAAGCGTTTTCAAGGGAGCTAAGCATGAATTTTGGTTTCTTCTTGGGTTTCGGAATCAATTTTAGTGTCAGCTTGAACCGCATAACAACCGAGTTGTGATTCGAATTGGCGTCCGCTCCTGTCGTTGATCAAAATAGAGTTAATTTGGTTTCTAGCCCTTTTACCAGCTTGGGTCCAGGTATAGGGTCTTCTTGGTGGCACAGCAAAGCACGTGTTTGTCAAGAATAGTTGTTTATCTCGATCCCAGTCGATAAGCTTTTCACCTCGTTCGTTCCTTTCCTCCAGTTCGAAACACCCAACGTGCTTGCCTTTCTTTTGAAAATCGATCTTAACATTAAAATCTTCTATAACCATGTTGATTTCCTGGCTTTTGCAGCAGGCGTACAACTCTTCTAGGGAATTGTAAAACTCGTTGTTATCCGCCTTATGTCATCTGATTCTACGGTAGATCCGTGGAATCAGATGCCACCACTATGACTTTGGCGTTGAGCTTTGCAAGTAGCATCCGTCAGTTTTTCAGTCAAAACGAGAGTACCTATTTCGGGAAGCTTTTGTTTAAGATGAAACTAATTCCTCTGGGATGCTGATCACTACTAGAATTGAATATCCTCTTCTCCTGCTTTATAAACTCACCGGCATCTGCCTAGTGGACTTCGCAGAGACCCAGACAGCTCAGGTTCCTTATGTCTATTTCCATGATGACATTGTCTAGCTTTCAGCTTGAAACAACTTTCGAACGTTCCAAGTGCGAATTTTGGACACTTTTGATCTCATTTTGGCGTTGACTGTCACTTTGTTGACCACAGTTGTGGGATGACGATCTGTGGAGCCCTATGACCCTTGGCGACTGGTGGACGACAACTCCTCTGTACTGGGTGCACCTATCAGGCTGTTGTCGCCGCTATACCTACTTACGTTCTTTTTCTTATCTGCTTTCTTGTTGTGCTTCATTTGGTTACCAGACCCAGAGGAACGTGGGGTAGAGTAGACTAGACTTCTTTCCCCATGCTATCGTCTAGTGTTGTCCGCCTTGCGGCGCTGCCTAAGGATCTCGACGAGGACAAATGAGATTGGACTTTCGATCCCCTATTTACTTTACACCTATCTGAGAGCAGATATCAAACGAAGAATGAGGACGACTAGTGGCCTTATTATGAATCCCAAATATTGTCAGAATATCAGCATTCATAGTGTATTAATTCACCTCAGTTTTTGCATTGGAAACTTATTTATATAGTGTTATAATTACCCTTAACAAATGTATAGACAATGGTAGCTGGATCTTAAAAACACTAAAAGAATTGGGTATGAAATAGGCTGGGCTTTTTTGTTAAATATTTTTTAAAGAATCAGCATTAAGTTATAAAATATATGGGATAGTAGCAGAAAGGCAAAAACATATTTGATACTAAAAATGGGTTTTTAGTATCAAAGGGGGGATTTGAGAAAGCGGTTTTCATAATATTGGCATTGGTTACCAGTTATGCTGGCAGCTTAAACAAACACTGGATCTTAGCCCACCCAACTTCTCAATGTTCCATCCTCCACATATGAAGTGAATTTGGATATTATCTTTTCTATGAAAAGTCGTTTTTTCCAGCTAAAAAACTTTGATAGACCACCCTTTTTCTTTTTTCAAAGATAGCTTCTTTAGCAAAATGGTTGACAGTGATTAACTTGGCTGGTAAGTATTGAGAAAAAGCTTTGTGGTTATGTAAAATCAGCTTAAAATTTATCCTTTAACCACACTTTTTAAAAATATTGGAATCTAATCTACTTAGACAATCTTACCCTTTATTTTAATGGAACTCTAAACAACAAGGTCTTATCAACAAAACCATTTTTATGTCATTTATTTTAAACACGTTTTTTTTCTCTAATTATAACCACCTTTTCTTCTACTATTTTATAACCATGTTTTCTAGATCTCCAAAAGAACCTTTTCCTTCTTTTTTTTAAAAATACTAAAACATGTAAATTTACACCATTTTTTCCTGCTGATTTTTGGCCTTCACAATTTGGTTAAAAAAACCTCTTTTTCCCCAAAGAGGACTCTTTTTTCATTGATGATAGTTCGTTAACGTCGTGAACATCACAATAAGTCAATGGCTTCCTATACCAACAGCTGTCGACACAGAATATTCAATCCTTGAGACCAGGGGCCTCATTTAGTAATCGAAAATCACACCCAAGGTCATGCTTAAGGATAAAGGTTCTAAATAAAAATAATATCTTTTTAACCTTATGGGCAGCTTCAGAAATTGTTTAATTACATAATGATAACCTTTGATATTTTTATCACAAGGCCTTGATTGGGAGTCCTTATTGCCTGGGACTGAGAAGCCATTTGAACAACTTGAGAGTCTTAGTGTTTTTCTTCATGCTGTTCCATAGATAAAGTTGTATTTTTGGTGCTGAATAAAATGGGCTGTCATATGATCAACCATAATATACTATGCTCAAGATATAAACAATATTATTAAAAAAATAGCAAAAATACTTCGATTGAAAACCATCTTCAGTGCCAATTGACAATTATTGTCTTGTATTGAAGATGTTTTCGATCGAAAAGCTTTTGTCTGCTTTAAATAAAGTTGTCTTTTATTTTGAGCACACGAAGAAAAATGTTGACAGCAGACCACTTTATAGTCGGAGCCAAAACTTTGGGTCCACTTGTACATTTTCGGAATTTCCTCTAAATAAACTATAGAAAATAACAACAAAGAAGACAAACGATTTGGATAAACAAGATCTAAATAAATAAAATATGAAATCTATTATGCATAATATAACGTAATATATATGATATATAATAAAATGTATTTTATAAATTTGTAATTATTAACTGAAGATAACCTGCTTTCAGGAATTTAATTAAAAAATAATAATTTTTTTAAGTGGCCTGAAATGAAAATGAGACGTATTTCAATTAATTAAGCTTGTTTTACAGTCTGACGTAAATATCCTTTCTTTATACTAAGAGAGACACACGGTTTGAAACCTATTCTAGACTAAGAAAGCATGTGAGACCTATAGATTGAAGCCGGGAACCTCAATATCAAGCACTGTTGTTAAAGAAAGCTTGATATATAATGAAAACGCGTTCTGTTTACAATAGTTTACACAAACACTTTGTTGCCTTGCATCTTTGGTAAATCTTTTTCAACTTATTTTTAGTACCCTGAAAAGAAATTTGGTTCTTGGAAAAGGAATGTCACAGAACTAAAGCAGGACTAACTTGAACAGGCTAGAACTTTTAGAAAAAGTTGCACATGGAACGAAGATATATTTTAGACAAGAAACTCCACCTCAAAACACAAACAAATAAAGACCATTGCTTCTCAGATTTCAGCATGGTTATTTCCCCCAAAACAACCAACTAAAAAGTAAAGTAATTTCACTCATCCTTACAGATATTAGTTTATCGTATGTTTTCAGCTCATTAATGAAATCAATAAGGGAGATTTTAAACGAGCTCTCCATCAATAGAAAATAGATTAAAATATCAAACAATAAACCAGACGAATTAAAATATGAACCTCAAATCTAATCAGGATGTCTAGATCATCCCAAGGCTTAATCGTGTTTAACGTACACTAGTAAATGTAATGAACATTGAAGTATATTTCGTATACACAGTTTTGGTTTGTGGTTTCACAGATAAACTGCTCTTTAACAAACAACAGTTTGTTTTAAATAGATATTATTTTGGGAAGGAAAGGTAGCTCACAACCCGAATTGCCTTCTTCATGTGAGACATTTTTTCTGACAGCTAATTTTGCTAAAATTGGGAAGCAATCATTGTCAACAAGACAGGACTGAAGGCACGCCCAACTCTGCTTATTCAGTAGAAACTAATCTGATTTGAAACCTTGAAATGATAATTTTACTTATCTGTCTGTTCCTTGCATACTTCTGCGTGAAATAGCATTTTATAAAAACTGGCAAGGTAAGATGATAATTCAGACTAGACGAACTAAAGGCAAAGCGTTTGACTTGCTTTCCCAAACCTAAAACTTGAATTTGACTTTCCAAAATTATCTCACTTTTATCCAAGTAATTCTAAGATACCAAATCTCTTTTTGTCTCTGTCTCTCTATTTCTCTGCCTCTCTGTTTCTCTCTCCTTCTTTTCTTCCTCTGTTTCTGTCCAACTTCTTGAGTATCTTGTGCAATTCAGACTTCCGGTTCTCTTTCTCTTGTTGCCTTCAAAATTCATTTTTTAATTATTTTTCTTTCAATCTACTGATTCAAAGCAGGCAGGATCTTGCCTTCCTTGACTGTGCTTTCCTTCTGTTCAATAAAAGCATAACCAATTCCTTTTATCGTTTTATTTAACGGGAAAAAAACACCGTGTACCAACCAGTATAATATGACTAAATACTCTTATGTCTCGGCATTCTATGCAGAAAGACGTGTTTGACTAATCAAACTTAAATTTAATTAATAGCAAATATTAAATCATTGGAATAGGAAACGTATTTAGAGCCCAGTAGAGATATTTCCTCTCATAAAGAAAAGGATCTTTACTTCCTTTGATCAAAACCTTAATTCGCATGATCAATAATTGTATTATTATTAGTCGGCTAAATAATCAATGCAGATGATTAGACCAAAAATGTTAAAACCTTGGATAGCTTACAAGGTTGGTGAAAACTCTTAACTTTATTTTCAATCAAGGCTTATCGTTATCGAGAATCTCCCATCTTAAAAACAAAAACATGAAAAATTTAATAAAAAACCAAAGGAGAAGTTTAAGAAATTCAGATGCAAGTTAGATGTACTCACATGAAGTTAATGGTGACTTGCTTTAAAGGTAAGGAAAAAATGCCACTGCTAACAAATACTCCGTTCAGAGATCTTTTTGGAAAAATGCATTTGTATTGTTCAGAGTAACTATATGAATAAGTTTACAGTCGCTTTTTGCTTTGAAATGTTGAGTAGTTTGATGAACTGTTTAATATTTGTTCAAATAGCCAAAAAATCCAATTCTATGAGCACTTGATCATCAGTCCGAGTGAACACACCACTCCAGGTAAAGGCAAAAACTTATGAGATATGAGACTCCTACTTGCTCGCTGGCTATATTTGTTTACATTTTTTTATGAGTCTCATTCATTGACCTTGAATATATATTACGTGTAGTTTCAAACAGGCGAAAGCGAGCAAAAGAAGTCACCACAAAAAAGTTTATTTTTTATAATATGTATATATTGAAAAACAGCTTTCCCAATAAGTAGCGCTAATTGATTGCTCAGCATACCCAACACCAGCAAAGTGTGTGAAGTCATAAGAAGAGAATGAATACTGTTTCGGAGCCTCCCTCTTCAGACGTTTTCCTGTGCACCAGTCGACCTTACTATTTTAGAAGCCTTTATCTACTGCGTCGGTTAACTTTCTTCTAACGACGTGTTGGCAAGCCACATTTGAAGTTCCCAACTGCCTTTAAAAGTGATATCTTTTGGTGTCAATCTACTGTTTTACGTTTGGCTTCACTTTAAGTATTTATTGTTTCAATTTTTTGATAATTTGTGACAACTATTTACTGTCTTTCATCATTTCTTTTAAACAAAATCCAAAGGCTTAATGTTTTTACCATGTCTTTTTCGTTCTTCAGTATACTACTTGTTTGGAGATGATTTAGATCGATTTTGACAACCGTTTCTCACATTTCTTGCCAGTGAATCCTCTATAAATTTAACATTTTTATGCGGTGTATTCTAGTTTGTTTCTCTACATCCTTCCAATAGCTGTTTATAACGTTCTCCTTCCACACTGGGGAAGCAAAGACATTACCTTCGGGTGGTATGGTCTACTCTCGTCATTCATTGGTCTGTTGTTGTTTGTAGTGCCCAGCTTCCCCTGATCATATGCATGTAACGAAAAAGGTCTTTTGTACGGTTTCTGTTGTCTTTTCCAAGTATTAATTAAACCAATTCTACTTCTGGTGATACTGGGTTATCTTTAACACCTCACCACCCCTCTAAGTTCATCGTTACAATGCCAATATACCTTTGTTTTTTTACGTTTTAGCATACCAAACCTTGCTTGCTCTTTTCATCATCGGAAAACGTCCAGAGACTTGTGAGTCATGACAAAATAAAGTATATTGACTGTACAATAAGGCTTGAGGGTAATGTACTCACAATCCAGATTTCGCTACAACTCAACTTTCTTTTAATCATCTTTCCCAATCTTACCATCTGACCTTGTTGACACCATTAGATTAAGTAAAATTTTCTCCTCCCTGTTTCCTAACGTTTGGCACCAGTGTCAAGAGGTTCTCTTCTTTCCCTGGTTTTCACTATTGAAAATGGTTTGATTGAATCGCAAACAATGCCTTTCCAGTCACTCTGAATAGTACCAGCTCTATCACGATATTTCAGTGATGCCGTAAATCGGCTGTTTCTCATCCAGCGTTCAATTTCTTGGGTGACTTTACGTCTGATGGATTGCTACTTATTTCTGTTTCAGTGGATCCGCTCAGTTTCATAACAATTCTCATTTCCTCCTCTTTATATCTTTCGACAATAACTAGTAACTGCAGTACTCCTTTCTTTCGATGCAATCCTGAATATTTGGTAACTTAGCGTAAATCGTGCCATTTCCTAATATAGACACTATATTTCTACTCCATGATTTGAACTCTTGAGAATGCTATCCGTAAATAATCTCGTCAATTATCATGGACTAAGCGAAACATTGGTACAAGTCAAATTACAAACACTCGTCTTAAATTTCCTGGTAATTTTAACTTAAGGATGTTTTGGGGTCTTGCCTCAGCTCTCTTCTTGATTTCCATACCTTTTTCTGATAATGTAAAGGAATACCAATGGCCCAAGGTCTTAACAGCTTGTTTTTTCTGTGTTGGCACATTTTCCCTTGCTATTATAAAAGCAACTTGCTGAACGTCAGGCCTTCAGATCTCTTTTGCTTTTAGTCTCGACAGAACAAGCTGCGTTGTATGTTTATTGTGTACTAGTAACATCACATCATTCAGAAAGGCTTTCTTTTCTTATATGATTTTGCTCTATCTCTCAACAATGGGCATATTTTAGTATCATTATCATAAAAAACACAAAACAGCTCACCAATATTGTGTAACCTGCTCCAATTTCTACGACCAGTCGATGCCGATCTGTCGTGAAACACCCATTTGTGAATCGCATTCTGATTCTGGATGTGTCGTAGTAGTTATTTAATCACGGATCTGAAACATGGACCCTTTCCGCTAAACAACACTGCCGCCTAGACGGATGCTATACCCGTATCCTCAGAAGAGTATTAAATCTTTCATAAAAAAAACTCTTGAAATGACATACGGTGACCTACCTGGGAAATCAACCTTAGTCCAAAGCCGACGCGTCCAGTTTGATGGACACTGTGCACGTGCCTCAGATGAACTTGTGTCGTTGTTTCTCTTATGGAGGCACCCATCATCACTCAACCAGTCTTGGAAGCTCACCTTTCCAGATGTCATATGCTTGGACACCAACATCGCCAAGGAAGACCTAACAGCTATGACCGAAAGGGTATGCTGGAAAGGTGTAGTGAATTCTATCTAGGCTGAGGCCGCATGATGATGTTGATTATTATTATTATTATTATTATTATTATTATTATTTAATCACCTTTTAAATCTTTTTAATAAAATCAATTCATGGCTTTCATCAACAATTTATGCAGCAGATGAACCGCATGCGTTTGTTAAATCCGACCTCACAACGCTCAAACAAGTTCCATTTCTCTTCTTTTCCTGAAGAGCAGCGCAGGTTATGAATGCACGGTCCACTCAATCAGCAATTCCTGAAATTTTGCCTTTTGAACTATTTCATTGATGCAACTGTTGCGTTTTAGATAATTGATAGTTCTTTTGGCAAGAACGCCTACGTAAATTTTGGTACCTACACTGAAGATCGAGATTGGCTTAAATTTAACTATTAGGTTGCGTCCCGCCTTCTTTGATAAGTATGTCTTCTGCATTATACCAATTATCATCCAATTTTTATTCACGCCATATTTCTCCCAACAGTAAATAAAACGTGTATCGTTTCTATCACAATACTTGCATACCTTATATAATACTCTCTTGCTTCACTTTTTGCTCTGGTCCTTTGCAAAAACTCATTGACGCCTTCCATTTCAAAATATTCTCGCTTGTCCCGTGGCCTTTGTTGGCCGTTAAATTCTTTCATCGTTGGATATGGTTTATGTCTACGACACTTGGTAATACGTAGAACGTATACTGCTATCAAGGTCTTTCTTAGAACATTTGTGTTTACCGCTTCTTGCCTCCACAAAAAGTTTCTTTGATGCTTCATACAAATTTCTAATGAACTCCTCTCATGAGCGGCTACTGTTTTGGTATCTCTTTTTGGTGTCGAGGCACTCTGATTCAATCTTATTTAATCTTTGTCACATTTTGTGAATAATGTGTGAATTGGCTCAACATATGTTCCTACAAAATTTTAGGTTGGCAGGTTTAAAAAAGAGACCTCTAATGGTATTTCGTTGCGTTAGAAAAGCACTCTTTCAGGTACAGGATAAATATATTTAAGTTAGGATAATTGTCTATTCCCAATTAAAGCAGAAAATCTAATTTGTGAGAGGCTTGCTGGTGGGTGAAGCGATCAGCAGAACAATTAAAGTAATGCATCTAATACAGTTATGTATTGAACTGATACATGGACAATCAGAGACAAAATGAAGAAAGTTATCACTTTTTCGAATTAACAGGCTTTACAAGTATGCTAAAGAGTTCATGGGCGGGAAAGGGCAAAAATGTGGAATTGTTGTCACAAATTAACAAAAAATTGAAACTGCACAGCATCATAAAATCAAGAAAAATAAAGCTTTGACTCATAAGTAGGCACAGTTCATTAATAATATTGGAAGGTAAAATAAGAGAATGAGAGGTAGACAAAGGTCTAGAACTGTCTGGTACTACAACAAGAAAGAATGGACTGGCATGAAGTAGAAAAATACAAATAAATTTAACACACAACTTTTTTTATACTTATATTGATTTCAAACACGGCATAGTGGTACAGCAGTAAGAAAAGCCGTGGCTTAATGGTTTGTGCAGTTGCACAGTAACCAAAGAGTTCCCGATTCGATTCCCCGAGTGGACGAGGAGATATATAGATAGATAGACAGACAGAGCGAGAGAGTGGAAGAGAGAGAGGGGGAGGGAGAGAGAAGGAGAGAGAGAAGAAGACAGGAAGAAAAAGGGAAAGAGAGAGATAGACATAGAGACAGACACAAATGTAGACAGGAAGACAACAATTTTGGCTGTGCTAGCTATTAATAGACGTAAATGGCGAAGGAGAGACAACTAACACTTCGGCCTTACCTTTTCTTCTCATCTAATTACTTATTTAATGGATTAGTGGTAAACGTATGTAAAGGTGGATGGTGAAAATTTTTATTCTTTAGCAATTATGAATCAGGCTCCAATGTTGCTTTTTATTAGGTTTATGTCTTTTTTGTGGTTTCCCTGTCAAGTATCAGTATATTTCCTGTTGCTGTTTCCCTTAAGGCTGGCTGTCTGTAACACTGATCCAGGAACCTGAAGATCCGAATAGTTAAAAATATATCTTTGATGGATTACTGTCAAGAAAAAACTACGCTGAGGTTAGGTGTAGAAACTAAAGAAAGGCTTTGGTTTAGACAACCTTATAATCCGATTATAAAGAATTCCATTTAATTTTTGTTTGTTTTACAAAAAAAATGTAACTATGAATTTGATCAAGAGTTCTGATAAAGTAGTTAGGAAACTAAGAAAAGAGACCTAGGGAATAATTTAATTTTCTGCTTATAATGCTGAGGGAGATCTTTAAAATTGCAAGTCAAAATGATACCTCACCTTTACAAAACGTCAAAATTAACTAATGGAACTTCCGTGTAAAGGATTAAATATTGGTTTTCTGGAATGCCAAGCCTTGATATTGAGTCTGCATAGCTTTAAATCTGTAATAGCAAACATTACGTATTTTAAATCTATGCTGTGGAGTAGAACTGCATTCACCAAAGAAAATCTGTCCCTGAGCTCAGATGCTCAGCAAACACACATCTTATTCTCTTAAAACAGTACTCTCACAATTACAATTGATAAATGTTTATTCATTAGCTAATCATATGTAAAAACTACAATATTGAATGAGGAAGGGCCTTTTCAGCTATGTCAACCAAAGATAAAGAGAAATAATGAACCTCCTACGTTTACATTATAACAGCTACTTGTACGATTGATCTTCAAATTTCATCATTTGTCATTTGGCAGCAAGACAAGCCTAAAGCACGAGAAAAAAAAAACGAATGAGGCGAAAAAGAAAAAAATTCAATATTGCGAGCATCACAAAGTGTTTTTCGTCTTAATACCAAACTCAAAAGTACGCAAAGGTTGCGAGTAAGAAGTGCCGATTTACAGAAGAGCAACTTTTACTGAATAAAACAACATGTACGCTTATATTAGACCACTTTTCTATTATATTAAATATTTTCTTAAAAAAGATATGTTTTATCAAAATACATGTATATTCTAGATTTCAATGAGTTTACTAATCATAAAAAATATCTGGGATACACAAGCTTCTTTATAAACTAAGAAGGTAGGAAAATTCTGTTTTGAAAAAAATCCGACAATCTATTGAACATGTTTATTTTAAAGTAATCTTAAATGAAGGTAAAATTTGTTTGTCATCAACACTTTTGTGGTACAACACTGTCCTCAGACATACTTCCTCTTGGTGAAATAATCTTAAGTCTCGAAGCATGCGAAGTGATCATTTCAGCCTGGAAGTGAATATAGAAAAGATAGAGAAAGTACATTTCGTGGTAGTGACACCAAGGCAATATTTTCTACTTCCAAGTCATTATTCCAACCAAGAAATGGATATAGAAATGCATAAAGGAAATACGTGTTGTGCTAGTGACATCTGGCCAATAGTACCTAGTTAGAAATCATTATATAACCCTGAAAATGTATATAGAAATCCAAAGAGCATATACAGTTAGTGCTTGTGACATCTAATCACTAGTAGCACCGAGGTAGGCGCCAAAATCCTAGTTTTAAAGTGTATATGGAAATCCAATAAGCCAATAAATATGGTACTAGTGGATTATAACTAATAGTACCTAGTTAGAAACCATTATCCAATCCTTGGAATGTATGTAGAAATACATAGAGCCAATTCATCTAACGCCAGGGACATCTAGTCAATACATCTAGTTCCAAGCCATTATTCCAACCTTGAAGTTTACAGAAAAGTCCAAAGAGCAAATATATTTAATGCTAGTGATATCTACTCAGTAGAACCTAATCTCAAGTCATTATCATAGCCTTGAAGTGTATACAGAACCTAATCTACAAGTGTACGAGTGAGTTCTAACTAATTCTGTATAACTATTCAAACACTGTTTATTGACAGGATGTAACAATTCCAATAAGAGACAATGGAATTGGCTGGTCACAGACAGAAGAAAAACTATAGAAGGCGCCCCTATAATGCAAATGTAAGATTTATGAGAGCAGGGGAATTAGTTTATTAAAGGTGAAAGGCAATTGATGCATCCTTTTAATCAAAGGTCGTGAGAGAAAATTAAAATGCTCCAGAATAAGTGTAAACATTGGGAAAAGTATATTTACAATCAAGAATCAAGAATAGGAAACTTTTAAAACTCAAATTTCTTATTCTAAATATACCTCCAACTGGTGAAAGGTAAAATTGATAGATTTTCCATATCAACAGATTTTGACTGTGTTTTAGTGAGTAAAATTTTAAGGAAGAAAAGTCCATTTTGTTAATACGTAAGAGACTTTAAGGAATGTCGGTTGGTTTTCAAATACCATACATTTGGGGCCAAATAGGTGCAATCGTTCAATAAATAGAACTGTTGTCCTCACAGCATATGAGAAGATTGGTCGAAAAGCAAGGGCAAGTGCAAAAACACTGTTATTCATTATAATATGATTTCCATGTCTATTACATAAAAAAAGTAGTCGTCCTGGTCTGTAACAAGTCAGTTTTGAAAAAGTGAAGATTATTAAAAGGATTTTATCAACCCCCAAACCCCGAGAAACACCCCTCAACAGGGGTAAATGATAAAAAAACCTTGTCTTTTTAAAAAACACCACGTGTTTTATTAGTGGTCTTTATTAATTGAAAATCATTAAGAGCGGAGTTAATTAAAAAAATACACAGGGAAGTGTGAACAGTTTTAGACGGGACCAATAAAACAAGTTGTTCAAGCACCGTATTATTTTGGTTAAATTGATGTGTTCTTCAAATAGGTTTAGAGACAATAAACTTTTATTGGCTCTCAAAATGATACGAGTGGACATATCCTTTAAATTTTGTGGTTTTTCCAAATAAGAATTACTGAGTATGTTAGTTTTCAAATCTTCATGTATAGCCATTTAGGGAGGCTTTTTCGTTTTACGACCTGACCTTTTCCCACCATTTGACTTATGNTTTACCATTTGATACCTAAATGCCTATCAATTAGTGGTCTTTATTAATTGAAAAATCACTAAGAGCGGAGTTAATTAAAAAATACACAGGGAAGTGTAAACAGTTTTAGACGGGACCAATAAAACAAGTTGTTCAAGCACCGTATTATTTTGGTTAAATTGATGTGTTCTTCAAATAGGTTTAGAGACGATAAACTTTTATTGGCTCTCAAAATGATACGAGTGGACATATCCTTTAAATTTTGTGGTTTTTCCAAATAAGAATTATTGAGTATGTTAGTTTTCAAAATCTTCATGTATAGCCATTTAGGGAGGCTTTTTCGTTTTACGACCTGACCTTTTCCCACCATTTGACTTATGGGAGACCTTTAGTGTTTAAGAATAGGACTACTCAATGATAATTTCCAACAGGTAATCTAAGCGTAACGTATCTTAATCTAAAGATCCAATTTCAGGTCTTATAGACATGCCATGTGTAATGATGAGAAACGAAACAAAAATTAAAGCAAAAAGAGCAAGAAAAGTATTTGAAAAAATTTGTAGGTGATTTTTTAAAAAAGAGACAGCGGAAAAAGAAAAACAAGTGCTAAAACCAACAAAAAGTGTTAAAGTAAAGGCATTAAAAGAATTCATTATGTATTAGTGCAAATCAAAAAGGTGTTATATTATCACTTCAAGTCATATTTTCATTTTAGCCTCTGTTTAATTGGCTGTTGTTTTTTATTTCTAATAGCTTTTCTCTAACTGTTGCCACATGCAGATAACATCGCCACTCTTGGTCTTTGCAGATAACATCATCACTCTTGGTCTTTGCAGATAACATCGCCACTCTTGGTCTTTGCAGATAACATCGCCACTCTTGTTATTTGCAGATAACATCGTCACTCTTGGTCTTTGCAGATAACATCGTCACTCTTGGTCTTTGCAGATAACATCACCACTCTTGGTCTTTGCAGCTAACATCGATACTCTTTGTATTTGCAGATCACATCGCCACTCATGCTCATTCTCTATAACTTCGAACATCTTT
>RDPX01000038.1:1986872-2008662 GCA_003991215.1 Morbakka virulenta | reverse complement strand
GCCACTCTTGGTCTTTGCAGATAACATCGTCACTCTTGGTCTTTGCAGATAACATCGTCACTCTTGGTCTTTGCAGCTAACATCGTCACACTTGGTCGTTGCAGATAACATTGCCACTCTTGGTCCTTGCAGATAACATCGTCACTCTTGGTCGTTGCAGCTAACATCGTCACTCTTGGTCTTTGCAACTAACATCGTCACTCTTGGTCGTTGCAGATAACATGGCCACTCTTGGTCTTTGCAGATAACATCGTCACTCATGGTCTTTGCAGATAACATCACCACTTTTTGTCTTTGCAGATAACATCATCACTTTTGGTGTTTGCAGATAACATGACCACGTTTGGTCATTGCAGATAACATACCAACATTTGGTTTTTGCAAATAACACCGCTCTTGGTCTTTCTATTATTTTTCTTACTGTAAGTACATTGATAAACCTTTCTCACTGTTTCAGGTTATTTTGTGCCATCTAACTTGACATGCAAATTACATAGTTTTTATCCTATATTGTTTTGTATCCAGGAGGTAAGAGGTCTTCCTACGATTGTAGTTTATTCTCTTTAATTGTCTGGATAAAGGACTCTGAAACGAGCACTGAAAAAACCGGATTTCCTTAAAACCAGTATTGGAAGGCCGGTGGTACTAGTCTAGTTAACGAGAAAATGTCATAAGATAGGAAGCCCACGTCATCTACTGTTGTATTCATGTCATGCACTTTTTGTTATAAATGCAATATTAATTATATCATATTTTATTTTATTACTTACTTAAGAAATATATATATATATATACATATATATAGTATTAGAGTGAAACACTCAGAAAACGTTAGCCAAAGATGGAACTGGCTGATAAAATGACAATAATGGGACAATCCATACATGAATAATCCACACCATAACACAAAGGACAATACAAAGAAAAAACATAAGAATGAACTATCCGCAGAGAGAAAGAAACATAATGATGTATGAAGGATAGAACTATGGTAAATCGTGATGAAAAACGTTAAATGATAGATGACTAAGAATCATGATTAAGATGATGATGATGACCAAGAATAAAGTAGATATCTTGGATCATCAGTCGATTACCATGTCAACCATTTATATACACGTATATATATACACGTACCTATAATTTTTGGAAGATAAGACGTACGAAAGATTCGCTGCAACATTTTAAGTTATCATTGAAATGTTCTCTGATGGGGAAAATGCGGTGGTATAAACACTTTGCCAAAATTTCAAAATTGTTAAGTATTGAGATTTTATAACTGATAGTTCATTTCTTTCTTTGAACATTTGCTACTTATAAAACGATAAGACCACTGGATAGTAGAGGTTAATTAAGAGTAATAAAAAGGGTTACACAGATGACAAATAACAATAAACATTAAATTGTAAAGGTATGGGTATTGTATTGGAGAGGAAAGCAAGATTGTGGAAGACAATTTAAGAATCAAATGAGGGAGAAAATAATCTATCGCTGTGTAATTACAAATAAAGTGGTTTGGCTGTAATGTAATAAGGGCTAGACTCATATCTGGTAAATCACTGTAAAGTTCTCAAAGATGGAACACTTTGTTGAAACAATGCCGGTGCAAATGTTTTGTAGAAACCCCATTTAAACGTTATTTACATTCGTACCTGTTTTAAAGCCTGACAAAGACATTTAGAATTATTTCAATATCACACTCATTTTGCAAACGTAACACAGTACATGACTGATATCTATTAGATACCACAAGGATTGATAAAATCCCCTTGTGTATCAACGCTATCAACTTCCCTTCACTTGCTTTTTATTTCATGAAAGACTACTTGTGCTCATGTTATATTTGTAGATTGAATAGACTTGCACGAAGACTCCACACAAATAGCAATGTGCATAATCAATCCATAGTGCTGATGCCAATAATGTTCTTGTAAATTTATGGAATGAACTCCAAATTGTGGTCAAGACGTGCTTTGGTTTCTTTTATCACGTCTTGCTAATAATGGTGTGTCGCCGGGTTTGACACTCGATCAAATCCTTTTTGTAATATTCGTTTAGAGCACTTTTGGAAATGGGTTTTTTACAGACAGGACAGACCACATTTTTCATCCAATGGTCATGCACGTAATTTTAGTTTAACCAACTTTGTATTGCGGTGGATCTCCCTTCTATTATGCTATGAAGAAATGTTTCTACTTATTTTCCTTAGTTCTAATATTTAATGACTTAAAATCCCTAAATGTGACATTTCATCATCACCAAAATGATCTTTGTGACTTCTAGCCTTTGTAGAATTAACAGAGCTTGAGAACGTTTAACATTGTACTTTTTTTTCGGTTTATGAACTATAGAGAAAGATTAGAATGAAGGAATACAAGGATTTGTGAAATGTTGTAACTTGAGACAATCAATTGTTAACAAAAGATATTAACCGAAATTGGGAAACAATTAGGAAGTCTGTTTCATAACATTCCACACTTAAAGCCTTGAACACAGGGTAGTAATGGCTGAAGACTGAAAATCTATTTTAGCAAAATGAAGAAAGTCAAAGTGAGTACTTACACCTGACAACCTGGAGGAAGATGATCATACCATAGAGTAGCATTCAGCAATGGAAGCTGAGAAAGTTTGAAGAAGAAAAAGAAGGAGAGAAGGAAGACGAAAGGGAAGAGAAAGAAGAGGCATGGTGTATGTTTGAGCTGAGAAAAATGGACTACGTGTAGATCAACCGAGATAGTGAAAGTATATTCCTTGGGCCGGGGCGATACGGAGGAATAGGGTCACAGCAGGGGTTCCGTAATGAAAGCAGGGGAAGGTCGAAGAATAAGAAGAAGTATAAAGTATGCCTGTAATCATTCTCTAGCACAAACTTATAAAGTAGGAACATTTGTCTTTGATTATTTAAAAAATGTGATGTCAGTCTTTATTTCATTTTTAGTTTGAAATGTCTCATTTATTCTGACCTTCTCCTTACTTTTTATTGACATAAATATGTTTGTGTATTTTGGCATTGTTTTAGAATTACTTTTCATGGATGAAATCTAGCCACGTTTTGTACAAACAATTCTTCAAGTCTATAACAATTTGAAATAATCACAGGTTACTTCAAAGTAGTATGTAAATAACACTAAACGTGTTTCAGTTCAGTAACTTTGGACTACAGAATGGATTAAGGGATACCTTCTGGTTGCTACAAAAAGACCAGTCTCAAAACACTGGTACTCGATGTGCAGGCTTTTTGCATTAAAAAATGAAACCGTGAATGCATATGGTCCTAATAAAATCTAATTAACTCTATTAAAATAATTATATTTGGTTGAAAACTTCTTTCGTTGTCACTCTTCAGAACCAGGCCGAAAATTAAAAAAATTAAAGAGGCTTTGATAATAACATAAAAACTAGAGAACCACTATCTATTGTAATTGATCTTCTTAATCAAGTCAAGACTAACTATGGTGAATTCTCTGATTATAGCGAGAGGTAAAAAAAAAGAAAGGAATTGGCAATCGGAATTCTAAGATGCTGCTACAAAAACAAATTTAAATTTTGAAACAGTTGCTGAGTTTTCTAACGAGTGCAAAAGTATGTAACAGAACAAAACAAAGCGTAATACCAAAAATTAGTTTTAACAGAAATGTAACAAACCATAAATCACTCTTTTTAAAATATTTTTTGTATCTGTTAAAATAAATACCAAATAAAGATCAGCTGCCATAGGCATTCAGCATATGATACACAAGCATGTATATTGCGAGAGTCCCCTGTTGCAAACAGGAGTGATAACCTTTATCAGCATTCTTTTTAACAGGATAATCTATTTAATAGCCTGCCCCTATACCATGATTTTTGAAATATTGATTAGGTGAGAGACTATAATGGATTTTTCAAGTTGATCCATGTCTTAATATAAAGAGAAATAGCCAAAATACGGAATTCACATTTTAAATGATTGAAATAATTCACTATTACATAAGATGTATTGTTATTAATGGTTATTAATTTTCACCATATCCTTTTCTTATTTCTTTAAAGAATTTTAAATGTATATTTGATCCATTGTAATGCACTTATAACTTCACCAGAGGTTAGCATCTTTGACGACAAATGGGTGATTTAAAATGTGCGAGTCTCGTCAGAACAAAAAATGACAGATTGGCGGCAACTACTGTTTGTTGTCCAAGATACAAAGGAAAAGTAGTTGAAAGGGCGTCTTCCTGTTGCTAATGTTCGATATTTGCTAAATGAAGGTCGAAGATATAAAATATCTTATTTATAACGTTGATTGTAATGATAAAGAGGAATGGTAAATATTAATTCTTGAAGCAATTAATCAACAATGATTTATTTATTATATTTATTTGACAATATTTTTGGATCGCGGGATCTTCTTCAGGTCTAAAATATACAAAAGAAACCAAGATTAAAATCTAGAAATAAAATATACACTTCACTCTTTTATCTCTAGCCTTGGTAATTTCTTTGCCCAATAATCGCATTTGAAATTCCTGCACAGAACGGTCATCAAAGCGTCTGTTGTTAGGAATTCGGAACTTCAAAAACCCTGGAATAATTTGCGATTTCAGAGAAGATTTAAGATACGTAGTCTGTGCTTTACAAATTTTCGCAACATCGAGCAATATTGTAAAATCTCTCTCCAGCAGCCATGACGTTGTAATTCCAAAGTAAATAAACGATTTTGTAGAAATTGTGGGAGTTTAATACTTGAAACAATTAACCCACAATGATTTATTTATTATTTTTATTGGACTATTTATTAGAGGAACTGTGGCTTAATGGTTAGTGCACTGCACAATAACCAAAAGTTCCGGGTTCGATTCCCCGAGCTGTCGAGGATAATTTGGAACTCTGCAAAGAAAAAAAAGCCATTGGTTGGCGTCAGAAAGGGCACCTGGCCAAGAAACTCCTCACTGCCAAATCAAAGTCCCTCTGAAGGGCACCGTCTGAGCCTAAATTGCTGGGGAATAATGACGTTAAAAAAAAACAAAAAAAAACAAACTTGACTATACATTATCAAAACAAGGTGCAAGTCAATAAAACAAACTTCAAAAAACCCGCAAATTTTCAAACTAAACAACTTATAACAACAACTTATCCTTGTTTACAGAGCATTCCAGAGTGCACCTATGTAAGCAAATACACAAACACTTTATATATATAAACCTAATATGTATAGATAGCAAAGCTTTGATGAAGACCAAATGGCCAAACATCAAATAATTACTCTGCCCTACTGTTGTAGAGAACTGATAGAAAAAAAGCTTCTTAGTTTGGCGACTACTTTATTGCAATCGCATCTGATGCAGCGGATTCATCAACGGACGTAAAAGCCAACAATGTCGTATGGAAACACGGTAGTGGAAGTCTTGTGGTAGCTCACTCCTGGTCATATATAGTAATTTTCATGTCACCCATTTATTTATTTATATATATATATATATATATATATATATATATATATATCCAGGGTGGTTTTTTATGTATTTTCAAAAATTTGCACGGCATTCTAGAGAGTTTGATCCAGTCAAGTGCCAGTCGATCCATGTATAGGAATATATATTTCTACATGCATTTTAATCTAATAAGTTTCTCTTTTATACGTGAATGCTAGGTATGTGTACATGTTTATTTCAGAGTTAACATTACAAATGCTGTTTTTGTTACAAGATGGAATCATAAAAGATGGTCTGTTAATATTTGAAACGTTTAATATAGAATGCTTCTAAAGTATTTCGTTGATTACATAACTAATTACAGCCTGATAATCCACTGGTTTTCTTTTTATGGTTGCATAATTAAATGGCAAATAGATATTCCATCAAACGTTGCACAATCACATGGTTCATGTATCAGTACCTCGACTTGTTTCAAAGAAACTTCAAAAAATCTTATGAGTATCTTTCTGCCTTCTTTAAAAGCCAAAGCAAACTGTTTTTTCAACACATATTCAAAATGCTGAAAATAAACACTGACAGGAAACCTTATACGTTGTCATGAATAACACGGTAACAAGCGAATTACCCATCTTAAAATAGCATTGCTAACTGCATTATTCTCAATCATAATATTTTTGTACAGAAATGAAGATTTCACTTTGAAACAGTTTCGATTTTCTATTTATATTAGCATTACCAATCTGCATAATAAATCATTATTTCCCTGAGAAAGAAATGCATATTCGACACTTTAACGTTTCAATATTTATGTGTTGGGTTCACATTTTTTCTTGTCTTTCTTTTCTGCTAAGAAGTTTCTGTGGTAGTAGAAGTACAAGATTAAATCTTTACATTTGAAATTGGTCGTGCAATCCGATAAGAAACTTTTCTTCAACTTGACATTAAGTACAGGTTGCCCTTTAGTAAATTAGAAGCTTAGTCTAAATTCTACTGATTACCAACAGCTCAAAATGTTTAGAGGTCGCCAGGATGTATTTATGGTACAGTACAAAACGGAATATTGATGCCTATTTTAGCCATAATTTTTCAGATTACAATCATCAATAAAGGAGATAATTTAATCTATATATAATCATCCTGATTAAAGTGTGGTTCTTTGTATAATACAGATATACATGTACAATTTTATGAGGTAACTTCTAAATACAACTGAAAAATATCATAAAATAGAACTCTTATATAAAGCGTGAAAAAAGAGACTGTCGTTAAGTTTCGATGTACTTGACTGGCGAAGATCTAACAGACTAAAACATCGCTTTTTTCTCTATTTTTGTTAAAAAAAATTATAACATCTTTTGTAACAACGTTTTTATTACATATATTTCTTTTACTATTTTTAACAGAAACTTGTTTGCTGCAAAAGCTGACCACAAAACAGGATAAATATCAAATACTAATATAACACATCAGTATAAAACATAAATATAAATCCAAAATTTAAAGTATAAATAAAATAACTGACCTTCGTTCTATAAACGTATACAAACTATTGTATTACTTTTTCTTTCAATTTATCTTAGATTAAGTTTAGGCTTCTTACTTGCTGGATCCCCTTGCTGCTTTTTGTCTGCTGTAAGGTAACACCACATATCGCTCTTAACATTCTCAGTTCCCTTCTTTCCATTAATCTCTCGTCGTATTCCTGTAACGATTTTGTTTTTCCACCATTTAGTAACGAAGATCTGATCATAATTCTGAAACCTTAGCTTTTGAATGCGTAGGCATCCTTTCGTCCCTCAAAATTCCAGTCAAATCGGGCGAGTGCACTCACCCTGCTTTCGGTGATTCTTCACAACCACCAGAGGTATTCCTGACTGAATCAATAGAGGTCAAGGTTGTACCAATTGGTTCTGCTCTATATCACTGAGATTCGTAATCGTAATATATTAATTTTCTTCGCTTGATTCTATCATTTCTGTTTTGCTAGCATTGGCTTAAGCACATCTTCCTTGAGTGGATTTGGTAAACTCCTAAACCAATCCAGCATATCTTCAGACCACGTTGTTGCTCTACCTAAATCATTTACGCATCACAGGCTCCAATCAAGCTGAATTCTGACACCCAAACTAACTACACTTATCGCATATTGTGATAACCATAAGGGTCCAAAACACATTCGACAACCCCCTCTTCTGTTGCAGCCGGGAAAATTACCTATTTCAATCACTTTCAATTTTACAATCCTTGGGCTTTGGAAAAAAAATTTTATTGGCGAAGAAAGAAATACACCATTTGTGTGATATTCAATTTTATAAATGACAACCATAAGAAAAAAGGATATAAACTATGATATGCACAGTTAATGCACAGTGACATACACAGTTGATGCACAGCGATATGCACGGTTAATGCACATGAAGTGCACCGTTCTCACAATATTTATAAACACATTTTCTTGGTAGATCAACCCTCCCCAAGACGTCAAATGCTTTGACATATTTTTAAAAATATGAAAAAAACCATTGGGATAGCAGCCTGTATCTGATTCGATTGCTAAAATTGGATCAACTGGATCCACTTCCTAGACGCCAAATGTCATGAAAATTTTTGAAAATACATTTAAAAAAACTACTGGCGTGAAACCCTGGATATTAAGTTAGTAAGGCCATACCTGGGCGCTGCGAGCGTTGCCGTACAGAGGTGGCGAGAATTCACGTACAAGTGTCATTTCTTTTTTAAAACAATGCATGTCCATCTAGAAAGTTTATAGACTTATTTCTTATTTTTGACCTTACCTTAGACCTTAGGTCCTCCTGTCTCTAGTGAGATAGTGGGCAGCAAGACGGCGCCAGCGGACTCGATCCTTGGCCAGAGCTTGAATGTTTCCGACATGAATCTTCCTATCGCGCAGATCGCTTTCGAAAGTGGCTTGCCAAGTTGTTACCGGCCTGCCCCTCTTGCGCTTTCTTCCACTTGGCTTCCAATTCAGAGCCAGTTATTGTTGACATTTAATTAATTCTCAACTCTTTGTATTAAAATATATCAAGAAATTACAATCCATTCTTTCATCGCGTTTTTTGAATGCTACTTCAATATTGTCCTGTTTATCCTAGTTTAAATGAATAATGCTCTTTTAGATATTTAGCTAATCTACCAACTCTATTTCATTCGTACTTGAATTCATTCTCTTTATTTAGCCGTCTATTGCACCTGGAATTTAAGCGTTTCTCAGGGCATTTTGAATCGCTCCTTTTTTAATTTACTTTCAGCAACGAGATTCTTAAACAGTTTAACATTTCAACACATTTCCTTGATTAAAACCAAAGAATTTTAACTCCAGTGAGGTTCGAAGTCTGAGGTTCGAAGTCTGACGAACTCAAGCCCTGTGTGAGCTTGGTCTCGAACTTTACTCCCGACAAATCCTCAGCTTGGCTTACATTTTTGTTCTTCAAATCATTATTTTACGGACTCCTGGTGGTTATTGCAGTGGTACTGCAACCGAGAGCTTCTGGGTTTCGATTCCTCCAACCGGAAAAGCTTTAAAATTGTTTTTTAAAAAGGTATTAGAAGAGCAGCGGGCCCCAGAATGACAAGAATATGAATATGAAAAAGTTTAAATACATAAAGGAATAAGATTAATTTAGGTTGACCACACAATTTTCACTTGGTGGTAATAAAAAGCTGTTGACCACAGTTTTTAGCTCCCTTAATACAAAAGCTGTGAAATAATCCTTGCCACCAGCATGCAATCATCCGATAAAATCCTTCCACAATAAATCACCCAAACAAACAATTTAAAATATTTAGAGTAAATAAATATGAAATAAAAATAGCTAAATTGTAATAAAAATACAATAGGAAGAAAATAGTTCAAATAAACATTTTACTGATGAGAAAATGTTCCGAAAAGTAATTTGATCTTTTGTTACCAGTTTTTTTACCTTTAGTTTTAAAGTAAAAGTTGTATTTTGAGTATTCCCAGTCTTGTTTTTTTTAATGAGTCACGTTCCATTGGCACAAAAATAATAGATGGTGTGAATTCAAATCTCACCATAGTCACCATAGGCATGTTGCTTGGTTTGTATGCTTTCTCTTATCGAATTTTGATTACACAGCACAACACGANTTCCGAAAAGTAATTTGATCTTTTGTTACCAGTTTTTTTACCTTTAGTTTTAAAGTAAAAGTTGTATTTTGAGTATTCCCAGTCTTGTTTTTTTTAATGAGTCACGTTCCATTGGCACAAAAATAATAGATGGTGTGAATTCAAATCTCACCATAGTCACCATAGGCATGTTGCTTGGTTTGTATGCTTTCTCTTATCGAATTTTCATTACACAGCACAACACGAAGTTTCGGTTGTTTCAAATGTTTCATATCATAGTCCTATTGCCAACAAATTGTATAATTTATTCCATACAGTTGTTCTTATTGGTCTCTAAGGGAATGGTGAGGCATTACACAGGTATCAAGATACCTAAGGGGGTGACCGAAACTCCACTTTAACCAGCAAATGCTTTAACTTGTGGCTACGTCTTCAATGTGTAACAATCCATTGTGAGTAACAGGACGGAAATAAGAAAAACATATTGCACATATTTGTATCAAATACAATACCTCGGAGCATTACCTACATCCGATTTCTGATGTGAGAGCAAATACAAAAAAAAAGTCTTTATATCCAGAGGTGACTTGGCTGAACTCCTTCCTGTCCTTATTAGCCATGAAATCAACATCTCACTTAAAATTAGAATTCTCAAGGCATTCATCTGATCAACATTATTATATTCGGGAAATCTTAAACCCTAACATCAATGAACTCCACGCAATTAGGAAGCTGCAGGGTCATATTTTTACACAAAAATGTTAATGTCTCAAATGCCAATAAGATGAAAAATGAAGAAATTCAACATTGAATCGAAGTCTGACGAGAATAAGCTAACCACATCAGAAATCGACAATAGTTCGGTCACACAATTAGAATAAAGGGTATTGAAAAGTTGGGGCTCACAAAAAAGATTAAACGGAGTTCGAGCCAGGTCGACAAAGTTAAGTTGATTTACAGAACTTAAAAATTGAGTCCCGACACTTCCAGAGCCTAATCAAATATTGATCACAGTGGCAAAAAATAATTCACCAAGTACCGTCTCGGTGAAGGTACAACAAGAAGAAAGAAAACTAATTTTCAAAGAAAGACGCACAGGAAGAAAGGCAACTTGGATGGAAAAGAAAACAAATGTGTTACATCTGGTTCTGGGCAATAATCTATTACTTTTGTTTATTTGAAATGCGTCGCACTGCGGAATTTCACTGAAGACCATGTCCTTTTACGCTTTACGTACGCACTATTAGTAATTTACTTTGACATGAAAAATTGGCTGTCGTTCACTTCAGCCGAGTATGCAACTATGTGATTAAATGCTTATTTTCACGAAAGCCTTAACTTTTAATAAAGTGAGACTAAGTCCATGCAGAGTGATATCGGGATAATACAGATTGTAGCCGCACTGAACAACAAATGGTTTCAAGGCAGACCCGACCTCCCTGTTCCTACTTACACAAACACAGGGCCTCAGGAAGTATCAGATTTTGTCTTTTTTTATGAATATTGAATAAAGGTTTCCGGTGTCGGACGATGACAGGAAATTCAGGAGGCCTACCAAACAGCTGGCATGTTACTTTTATCGAACAAACTTGATAGGTAAAACCGAAAATTTTGTTGATCTTTGTTGCGTAAAAGGCGCTTGACCAAAATCCTTAGTCCTCATTTTTGCATTTCAGACATTTGTCGTTTTGTCTGATCTGTGATTATCTCTTTAGCTTGTACCCTAACCACTGTAATCCGTAAGCTTAACTTATGCCCTCCCCTGAGAAACCCCACAAATTAATGAAAATAGTTGACGTTTCAAACATTTCAGGGGGTAAAAAAGAGATTGAAAAATCTGCAAGATTTTACATAGTAATTTTACCCCCTTAAGTACTCTAATTTTTTTAAGTTGTGATTTCTTAAACTATAATTACGGGGGGGCGCGTTGAATACATATAATGTAATCTCCATTTTCCGAACTTGGCATAAGTTACTTTATTAGTTTTAACCCTGGGGAGACGATCCAAACTTAAATTTTAATTTCTTGTTTGAAAAAACTGGCTTGAAACATTCAATGCTTAGAAGGTAACATTTCCTTCACGTCAGAAAAAAGTTTATTCATTAATTGGGGAAAATAGCCAAGGATTGATTTTACAACGTTGGCGAAATTTTATGAAATTCTTATTTCCACTTGGTAAGTAAAAATTTATTTTATGTTATCTGTAATGAAATAGAGTTTCCTTCTTTTTGCACTCTTTAAAAAATTAATTTTCCTTTTTGCACCCTAAGAAACAAAACAGAATCATTTTGTTTCAAACTCTGGTTTATACTCATGAATGCTAAGACCTATACAGGACACGTGTTGATAACAGTATTTGTATACATTACTTTTTAATTATAAATTTATTGAAACGTCTTTATCCTGTATAAATATTCGTAAATAAAATAAAATATATTTTTACGTCAATGTTTGAACAAAGATCTTTTTGGGGACAACTGTGCATTGCATCTTTTAAGAGATTCTTTTTTCACTTATTTCTCAAACTTGTTATCGAAAGTCGTGTTATTACTTTGCTACTTTTAATTCTATTTTAAGATTAGAATTGATATGTAAATTCTGTAAATATATCATCAGAGTGCACAAGGTCAAATTTACATATTACTTTGTCTAGAATCTGATAAAATATGATAAGCAAATGACCATTTACTGATATCGAATCCTTTTAAAGTCATATCAGCCTCCTTTCTCGATCTAATGAAATAATTAATAATTATAATATTTCAAGTTTCTCAACTGACATCCAGAAAAGCGTCGAATTTGTCACCCCTTCGATTCTTCAGAGTGGCGAGTTTTCCACTCACATGCAGCGTTACCAGTACATATAGTTATGTTACTGTGTTTACCGTCTTCACTTTCCAAATCCACGCTCCCGCCTTTTACTAATTTGCAATCTGTCCCTCAGTCTGCTTTTCTTCTTTTTCTTGTGCCAGCATAACCTTGTTCGTTCTTAACCGGTTTAATAGCTTCATTCTTCTCTTTTTGATTGAGATAAGCACATCACTTACCCTCAAACGTCAGCGACTTTTAACCAACAAAACAAGAAAAATATCTGAAGAATAGAAACCAGTTAATTAATTGAAGGAAGGAAGGCCAGACGCTGAATGACAAGAATATTGTCCAAAAATACAAAGAAGGAGTGATTAAAGAAATAGAAAAAGAGAAGGAAAAACCCAATTGAGAGGTTGACGAAAATTTAAACAGTTCTAGAAGTAAATATCTTAATATTGGATATGATCCATAAGGTTTACGAGAGTAGTCTACATTTCTTATCAAGAGGCAACATTTTCTAAACTTCATTTTTCCTGTTTTGTTTTTGAATCAGCTCTACGGTCACATAAATATATAGTTATTAATTCATCTCAATTATTCTAAGGTCAGGCACAATGGATAATTTTGAACAATATCTCAATATCCTTCGTCACAATCTATCGTCATATATTTTGCATTGAAGTAGTTTCCGATGTAGAACTGAAACCCGATTTCAAATGTGACATCACTGATTCTTACAAATCTTATTATTGCTTGTACAATATTGGAGAAGGGATCTGACGCATTACTTGCTGTTTTTACTCTGAAAATTAATTTGTTTGTTTCCATTAAGTAAAATGCAATCAAATCATTCGTATGGCAAGTATATACCTCGAATTTCACTAGAAACTGCTTTTTTGTATACCGTAATCGTTCAAATAAGCGCCCGGGCGCTTGTTTAATTTTTATGCTTTACAGGGGGACGCTTATTCAAACGATTACGGTAGTGGACGGTGAATTGAAGAAGTTTCCTGAAAAGAAAAACAAAAACAGAATAAAAATTGTTAAAGAAAAAGTGTTATTCTTTCTTTTCCAAGTGTTCCCTTCCCTCCATGCAAGGTATTGAGTTTTTTAATCGATTTTCTCCTTGAATTCCGGAAATTCGAATAAGCGCTCTCCCCCTAGAACAAAGGAGACGCTTATTCGAGAGGGTCGCTTATTCCAACGATTACGGTACATACTAAAAATAAACAGAGTTAAACAGCAGTTTAACAATCCACACATACGGCTTTNTATCCCTTTCAGGGGGTGCTTATTTGAGAGGGGCGCCTATTCAAACGATTACGGTAGTGGACGGTGAATTGAAGAAGTTTCCTGATACGGAAAACAAAAAAGAATAAAAATTGTTAAAGAGATAGTATTATTCTTTCTTTTCCAAGTGTTCCCTTCCCTCCATGCAAGGTTTTTTAATCGACTTTCTCCGTGAATTCCGAAAATTCAAATAAGCGCCCTCCCCCTAGAACAAAGGGGGCGCTTTATCGAGAGGGGCGCTTATTTGAGAGGGGCGCTTATTCAAACGATTAAGGTATATACTAAAAATAGACAGAGTTAAACAGCAGTTTAACAAGCCACACATACGGCTTTTTATGTCAACAGGCCTTGAAATAGGGCACAAACAGCTGAAAACTGGGGACGTATTTTAGCAACCAGAAAATATACCTTGATTTCAACTCATCCTTGTTTCTAATCACTTAGAAAAGAGTCTAAATCTGTGACAATTCTAGGACTCAGTATTCTTTACAAGGGGTGGGGGCTTTGCCCATACGCAGAGATTTGAGAAACAAAGGTCCTGTATAGAAAACATGTACGAAGAACCTTGTATGGCAAGTAGCATGAAACTTGTAAAAGACACTTTTACTTAAAAAGAGTTATCATTACAAGATAAAGAAAGTCAGTGGAATGTCAGGTTAAGGGTAGGTACTCATCAAATACTCAGAAATAGGATAAGTACCATTTTTTATATAAGGGTGTACATGCTGTGATCTTCAATAAAGCTGTAGCAAAATCCTGGTGAATAGATGCACATTAAATGCCTGAAAAAGCACTTGAGATTAATTTTTGTTATTTTATCAAATGTCTTTTTAACAACAAACTATTTGTCTGCAAAAAGATGGCAGATTTAGAAGGGAAAAGTAATCCTGAAGAAGGTAGCCATTTAAGAAACACAAGTATATCACTATAAACGACACTAAAAAGACTGAAAATTTGATCGAAAAAGTTGGATGAAATAACGATTTAATGTAAAGTGATCAGAAGTAATTATTACAATTAATACCACATCAATGGAAGCCAAAACAGATGAAGGTTAAAAAGTTCAGTTATACTTGGCTATGGTCATCTTAACCTCATGGTATGTATGTGAAACCTGGAAAAGCTAAAAAAAAGACAACTAAACGAAAATTATACACCCCATAGTAAAGAAATTTAATGATTATACTTGGTTTCGTAGAGAGAGAACTACATAGAATAGTGTAGAAAGGGCATTTTTGACACCGTCTACCAAAATGGTAAATGGCTCGATGTTAATCCTCAGAAAGTTGATTTTATTTAAGCTTAACTACGTGGTAGTTCTCGTGTTAGCTCTCCAGGTTATTACTTGAGTTATTTGCTGGGAAAATTCTGTTGGTTCTTTCTTTGCATCTTTGGATGGTTTTTTTCGGATGTTATTGTACCCACGGCTCAAGATTGTTCAATTTTGTAATCTCGTTAATTTTCTATGTAGCATTTCAGTATGTATTTTAGGTGGATATATACCTGGGAGTTCCATAACTTTTAAGATAGCATAAGGTTTAGCTTCAATTCAGTGCTATGGTTTCGCTTTGGTAAAAGTCACTGAGAATCAATAATTCTTAGAATCAAATCGAGTTGCGACAAATCAGCCAAACTGTAAGGTAAATTTATGCCAATAGGTTTTGCATATATTACCATAATGATATTTATTTTCTTGCATGTCATTCTTGAATCCCAGAGATATTTAAAGGGGTTAGAGAGGCACTAGGTTTCCATGTGAGAAACATGGTTCGCACAGACATAGTAAGTAGCCTGATATGCTCCCCGACTACTACACGGAAAACTGGGGCATCATGTACTCTGTTAGAGACCACAAGAAGGCAAGAGCAAAAGAAATAGGGCTGCCAGAACGTGGCAATCACCTCAAAATGACGAACTGAAACTACGAGGACTGCAAGAACGAAATAACAAATTTTGCTAAAGGATCAAGCCCAATGGCACCTGCCTGCTCCCTGATGTCCTGAACAGAACTGACAAATGTAAAGTAAGAAAACAAGCATAGCATATCCTTCTGCTGGGACGTTTGGAACAGGACCGGTGTAACAGAAAATAAGTACTCCCAGGAAAAAAGTACTCCCGGAGTATTTTTTTTCCTAGGAAATGGATATCCCCTATGGGAAATTTGTACTTCCCTGCAATTTTAATTAGGGAAGTACTTTTTTCCTAGGAAAAAATGTACATCCTGAAAGAGAAAACTATCCACTGCACTCATTTCAATGTTTTCGAAATTTTCGAATGTTTTTAAAATTTGTGAACAGAAATTCGAATGTTTTGAATATGTGTGTTTTGACCTCGTGGGTGTGACAATTCATTTTTTTCATCATGTTATGTCATCATAGTTCCCAATTCACAATCGGAGTACCTTATTTCAGCAGTACCTATTTCCTGGGCAATTAATTTCCCAGGGAGTACTTTTTTCCCGAGGGAGGTGCTTATTTCCTAGCATAGAGGTACTCCCGGGAATACTTTTTTCCTAGGAAATATGTACTGGGGAGTACTTATATCCGGGAAATAAGTACCGGGCAGTACTTTTTTCGGGGAGTACTTTTTCCCTGTGACACCGGTTAAGGGATAATTTCTGGTTCTTAAAATGCCCTTACAGTCCCAGGCGATCGATACTTTATTTTAAGAGCTGTAAGTATAGGAACCGGTGATTCCAAATGGTTAATTTGTGATTTTCGGTAGTTTTCAATTTCACTAAATGATATAAGTATCCATATTTTCTTTCTTGTCGTCTGCGGTCACTAACTAATGCTGGTAGCTAATGGTGGAATTTCTAACTTCGCTTAGTTCACCAATGGAGGATTTACCAATTTGATAGGACAATGGGTTTCATAAAGAAACAGATTCTTTCCTAAAAAAGTCAACTTTGACTTTTCTTAATTTTTATTTATTTACAATTTTTGTAAATTATTGTAACATATGATTGATGAGAAATGGATTCATGGATAAATAATTTTTGCTTGATACAAACATACCAAAAATATGAATTGTTGATTAATTGATACAATCATGCTGTAGTCTCTACTCTTAACTACGAAATAAAAGCCCTCTTTTGTTACTAATTTGAGGAAACATTTCTCACTCCCTGCAAGAGATAATTAAGACCCCTTTCAATCAGACAATTTTCCTTAAAAGACCTCAATCTACACCCTGTAAATTATAAATAACAGGCGTCACATAAAATAGTAACGCCTCAGGTGTGTAATTTTATCATGCTGGTATAGCTCACCACCTATGTTTCTACCACAAATGACTATTAAAACTCCCACGTATACATGCTGTATTTTTAAAAGAAGCTTTTAAATTCAGATGGAAATTTGGCGCTGCAGTGCTAAAAGATTCGTAACTGGTTTCCTATTTTCGGGGCCTAAAATTTTCTTGTTGTTTTCAAGTGAAGCATTTTTGAATTGATATTAATGCAGATCGTTAGCAAAATAACATGGAAATCTAAGTTACAGTGTTTTTCAACCAAAAGTTAACAAAACAAAAGCTTATAAAAACCGTCAATTCGTGAAATTTGCTCTGCCCTTGCATCGAAAAGTATCATATTTTATTTTTNGTTAGAGAGGCACTAGGTTTCCATGTGAGAAACATGGTTCGCACAGACATAGTAAGTAGCCTGATATGCTCCCCGACTACTACACGGAAAACTGGGGCATCATGTACTCTGTTAGAGACCACAAGAAGGCAAGAGCAAAAGAAATAGGGCTGCCAGAACGTGGCAATCACCTCAAAATGACGAACTGAAACTACGAGGACTGCAAGAACGAAATAACAAATTTTGCTAAAGGATCAAGCCCAATGGCACCTGCCTGCTCCCTGATGTCCTGAACAGAACTGACAAATGTAAAGTAAGAAAACAAGCATAGCATATCCTTCTGCTGGGACGTTTGGAACAGGACCGGTGTAACAGAAAATAAGTACTCCCCGGAAAAAAGTACTCCCGGAGTATTTTTTTTCCTAGGAAATGGATATCCCCTATGGGAAATTTGTACTTCCCTGCAATTTTAATTAGGGAAGTACTTTTTTCCTAGGAAAATATGTACATCCTGAAAAAGAAAACTATCCACTGCACTCATTTCAATGTTTTCGAAATTTTCGAATGTTTTTAAAATTTGTGAACAGAAATTCGAATGTTTTGAATATGTGTGTTTTGACCTCGTGGGTGTGACAATTCATTTTTTTCATCATGTTATGTCATCATAGTTCCCAATTCACAATCGGAGTACCTTATTTCAGCAGTACCTATTTCCTGGGCAATTAATTTCCCAGGGAGTACTTTTTTCCCGAGGGAGGTGCTTATTTCCTAGCATAGAGGTACTCCCGGGAATACTTTTTTCCTAGGAAATATGTACTGGGGAGTACTTATATCCGGGAAATAAGTACCGGGCAGTACTTTTTTCGGGGAGTACTTTTTCCCTGTGACACCGGTTAAGGGATAATTTCTGGTTCTTAAAATGCCCTTACAGTCCCAGGCGATCGATACTTTATTTTAAGAGCTGTAAGTATAGGAACCGGTGATTCCAAATGGTTAATTTGTGATTTTCGGTAGTTTTCAATTTCACCAAATAATATAAGTATCCATATTTTCTTTCTTGTCGTCTGCGGTCACTAACTAATGCTGGTAGCTAATGGTGGAATTTCTAACTTCGCTTAGTTCACCAATGGAGGATTTACCAATTTGATAGGACAATGGGTTTCATAAAGAAACAGATTCTTTCCTAAAAAAGTCAACTTTGACTTTTCTTAATTTTTATTTATTTACAATTTTTGTAAATTATTGTAACATATGATTGATGAGAAATGGATTCATGGATAAATAATTTTTGCTTGATACAAACATACCAAAAATATGAATTGTTGATTAATTGATACAATCATGCTGTAGTCTCTACTCTTAACTACGAAATAAAAGCCCTCTTTTGTTACTAATTTGAGGAAACATTTCTCACTCCCTGCAAGAGATAATTAAGACCCCTTTCAATCAGACAATTTTCCTTAAAAGACCTCAATCTACACCCTGTAAATTATAAATAACAGGCGTCACATAAAATAGTAACGCCTCAGGTGTGTAATTTTATCATGCTGGTATAGCTCACCACCTATGTTTCTACCACAAATGACTATTAAAACTCCCACGTATACATGCTGTATTTTTAAAAGAAGCTTTTAAATTCAGATGGAAATTTGGCGCTGCAGTGCTAAAAGATTCGTAACTGGTTTCCTATTTTCGGGGCCTAAAATTTTCTTGTTGTTTTCAAGTGAAGCATTTTTGAATTGATATTAATGCAGATCGTTAGCAAAATAACATGGAAATCTAAGTTACAGTGTTTTTCAACCAAAAGTTAACAAAACAAAAGCTTATAAAAACCGTCAATTCGTGAAATTTGCTCTGCCCTTGCATCGAAAAGTATCATATTATATTTTTTCACCCAAGGCCACTCTTTATCTTATTTGGGTCGACTTTCCATCTCTTGATAAAAATCAAACAAAGTTTGGTAAGTACACTTCAGTTCTGATGCTTGCTCCTCAGGGTAATTTTAATGTCTTTTAGTCCTGCTGCTCCTTCTTCCGGACTTGAACTTTTCTTTGTTATTTTAGTGATTAAGGATTTCCCTAATAGGCCAAAACCTAATTCAATCGCATAGAAAAATTGGTGTGGCAAACGTTGCTACAAATGACAGATTACACGCAAAATTTCCTTTGGCGATGTTTATAAGTGTAGGGAGTATGTTACTAAAGTGATACAAATCTGTTTATCATTCCAGTCACTATTGTTGAAAAATTTTATTTCAACCTACAATTGTTATTGTCCTCGTGCCAAATGAAAAATAATCGGTAAATGAGATGTGCGGGAGAAGAAAATACCCCTGTAAAGCTGACGCGTTAGTTTCAATCGAAATTTCCAGTGAAACTTCCGAATAATCGTAAACTGTGTTACATCAACGACCCTTTTTCATGCACTACTTTGCTCTGCAATTCTTCCTCATTAGCTTGCTTTCCCCTTCAGTATGATCTACAATATTCCAGATCTAATATCGCTATCTGTCTTTTATCCACTTTCTGTTAATAATCTTTAGTAGCTCTTACATAATACATTTTCACCAGACAGTTTAACGAAAAATAACAAAATCTGAATAACAATTTCTTCCTGATTTTATGACATAAAATTCAAGGAAAATTTATTTTGATCTTATGAAGTTAATTTATTGTGTCATTGTCATTTTTAGATATGACAGACAACATACAGTCATTTTGATTTGTTTCTGTTACTTGAGCTCATATATCGTAATGTATTAATAAGCTTCTTAGTAGCGAGTGCTCGCCAAAAACTTATCAGCATTTTCTTTCTCGCAAACTTGCTTCTCCCTCAAGAGAAGACAAGGCGTTTTCAGGGATCATTGTCAGAAAAAATGTGCTAAACGTGCAACTTATGTCAGCTGTCGAATATTCTGTGGGATTTTTGTTTAAATTCTTTATGACGAAAGTGATCATGAACATATTTGGGGTCAGAGATCTTGAAAGCTAAAACATTTCAATTTTGAAAACAATAAATTTTAGGGTTTTTTCTTCATATTTAATCCTTTTTTGTAAGCTTCATAGTAAGCTGTCTCCTACACTCCAGTTTCAACCACAGCTCCTTATATTTGCCCTGATGCATCAAGGATAGCCTGTGGGTTACACATGCTCATAGAGTTTTCCTTCTGTATCGTACCCGAGAGAGAGAGAGAGAGAGAGAGAGAGAGAGACAGAGACAGAGACAGAGAGGAACACAGACAGAGACAGAGAACAGAATAAGACACAGACAGACAGACAGAGAGGCAGAGAGACAGACAGACACACAGAGAGAAGGAGAGAGAGACAAAAATACAGAGAAAGAGAGAGACAGGGAGTCGGAGACAGAGAAATAGAGAGACAGAAAGACTGAAAGACTGAAAGACAGACAGACAGACAGACAGAGAAGTATAGAGACAAACAGAGAGAGAGAGACAGACAGAGAGGCAGAGAGAGGCAGAGAGAGAGAGAGAGAGAGAGAGAGAGAGAGAGAGAGAGAGAGAGAGAGAATGCGTTTTGGTATAAGTTGGGGTTTCTTTAAAGAAAATCTTTCAAAACACTTATTTCAATAACAAGCAACAGAAATAGCCTATTTTTGGCTTTTAATACTTGGTCACCATATGTGAATCTTTGAGAAATTTGGGGATCTGAGAAAATGACAAAAGGGAGGGGAAGTGCCTGGTAAAAGTACAATTAAAAAAATGAAGAACAACAGCATTGAAAATTAAAGAAATTATAGAAGTAAACGCTATTTATAGATTTTTATAAACGTCTAAACAGGCAAGGAACTAATTTGAGCCTTCTAACCAATATAAAACAGAGCAAGCTTGGACACATCACAAGGAAGAAGAACCTAAGCACAGTTATTCTTCAAGGGAAAGTAGAAGGGAAAAGCAGCCAAGGAAGACAAAGAACTAGGTGGAATGATAACATCAAGGAATGGACTGGAAGAGATGTAAACAAATGCAGTATGTAAACAAATGCAGTATACTGGCACAGAACCGAGTTGACTGGAGAAAAACTGTACGAGCTGTGACAGGGATCGGCAACCCTCTGACCTGAGGACGGCAGCTGATGATGATGATGATGATGATGATGATGATGATGATGATTAAACAGGCAAGGATCGTTTAAATCTCATAATTAGCTGTCAAGACAATGTATGTGAAATTCTATCGAATGTTTCGTTACACGTATTGTCACCACAAAAAGATTTGTTACTGCCACAAGAAAATAAACCAAATTTAATTTTTTATTAAATTCGTTAGTACCTTCATAGTATATTTTTACTTGTAAGTGACCAATTAGAAACTCAGTCAAACAAGTTAAACATCTTTTCTTGCCTCTCGTGCAATTGCACGTGTACCTAATATGGGAGAGATAAAGGCATTTGAACGTGTATTTCATTGCACGGCAAAACTGTCGTGACTTGTAACATTTGCCTGGCAAAACCGTCGTCTTTTTTATTGCACGGCAAAACTGTTATGTTTTATGTATCATTGCACGGCAAAACTGTTGTGTTTTATGTATCATTGCACGGCAAAACTGTTGTGTTTTATGTATCATTGCACG
>RDPX01000038.1:1931131-1944119 GCA_003991215.1 Morbakka virulenta | reverse complement strand
CTCTCTCTCTCTCTCTCTCTCTCTCTCTCTCTCTCTCTCTCTCTCTCTCTCTCTCTCTCTCTCTCTCTCTCTTTGGCTTACGTCTTTCGCTTATCTCTTTGCTCTTGAAGAGCAGAAGTCATCAAAAAGGCAACAAGCATAACGGGCTAGCAGTCCATGCAGAAATGTTCAGTTTTTCCACTGTACCGCAATATTCTCTCTAATAATGTTAGTATATGATAGGGCCGTACCGTGGTGTTGTTTAATGGTCAAAACAATAAATTGATTAGGACAGATAACAGGACCACTGGCAGTAGTAATGTTTTGCTCTCGTTTCTTTGTATGACAGAGTGTTTGCCTATTTCTTGTTGTGTGTGTTTGGGTGTGTATCACTGTGCCATCAGTGTCACCAGTGTCACCAGTGTGTGTTTGTGTCTGGCTGTATCTGGCTGTATCTGACTGTGTCTTTCTTTTGGGCTGTGTATATTTGTGTTTGTGTATCAGTGCATGGCTGTGTGTATGTCATTGTATGTGTATGTCTCATAATGTATCTCTGTATATGTCTCCTTGTGAGTGTTCTTGGGTATCATATTTTGTTCCAACTTGTGTTCTTCCTTGTCGCCCACCTCGTGTGCTTCCTCTCCCTGGTTGTGTATGGCCAAATGGTAACTAGTCTCACTTCATGGTTCAAACTGAAAAACCAGGTTCTCCAGATCTTCCAAAAGTGTTTCAGTGCATGCATTGCCATCTATGATTTACGCCCTTTGTGCCCTTGCCCCATTTGTGCGTGTGTGCATCTCTGAGTGTGTGCATGTTGGCGTGCGTATGTCCGTGCGTGTGAGTGCGCGTGCGTGGTTTTGTGTGTACCCGTGTGTCGGTGGCTCGATGCCTGTTTTTGTTTTTGTCTTTGTCAGGCGTGGTGCTTGATACTCCCAATGATTTGTATCCTTGTTGTTGCAAATGACTTAAAAACCAGTAGGGCTGGAAGACCAGCCTGCGGAAACGAAAAACTGCTTTGAATTTTTATGGTGGGTATTTAAATATCTACCGGATGTGTGCTAATATGTGCTAGTAAATGGAAGCCTTCACTCACTGATGTGCCAGTTGGAGATTGATGAAAGATATCATGTTTCTCTAAATGTTTCGCATTCCTTAGTTCACTTCCTGTGTTTCCCTTTCCCTGTTTGCATAGGATCTCACAAACTGCAATTTGTAAATTTAATGTATGCTTTTGGAAGTAATTTATACCTGTTCCCCACGACAACCAGGGTAACATGTTACTTTTACTGCACAGCTTTGCAGTGTTCCCCTGAAGGTAGCCATTATTTTACCAAAAGCGAACATCAACGAACTCTCTAAGACCGTAGCATTATCATCACTATCATCATCATTATCATCGTCATTATTCTAAGCCTGCCATGCTACTGTTGGCAAATGACCTCGAATTCTTTTCATGCTTAACGATCTCTCTTCACTTTCTCCTCCATTTTCGTCTTCCTTCCTCCACTTTCTCGTCTTTTTTCGTCTTTTCTCCTCTTTTCTTCTCTTTTCTTTTTTCTCCTCTTTTCTCCTCTTTTCTTTTCTTCTGTTTTCTTTTCTTCTCTTTTCTACTCTTTTTTTTTCTTTTCTTAAAGATAACCTAAATTAATCAAGTGGCTCCCTCTACATAATATTTATTTCGTAGAGTCTAATCTCACTTGCATAAGGGGTCAAGTAGTAAATAAATAACGTAAGTACAAAGCTGATAACTACCGCATTAGATGACAAAATAAATAAATGCTGTAATCCGGTAGCTAAAATTGTACGTCACTATGACGGTCATTTATATTCACCCGAAAGCCTGCATTTAGAAGCACCGAAGACCATGTTTGTTATTAAACAGGTATTTGTTGACAAGGTTGACAACAGTATGTTCCTTAACTGATAGACATGATTGCATTGAATTTAATGCTACAGTATGTGTTCAGTGCACAACAAGACCCAGCCAGCCCCTATGTCAGTCAGCATTGTTACTATTAGGTTTCAAACAGTGTATTTTTCCTCACTTACCCGGAGTGTGATATATTCAATGAATTATAAAATGTTGTTTTAAACAAATTGGTATTACTTAAGGACTATTCTAGCCAGTTCTTCATCGCAGTTTCCTTACAATGGCGCATCGCCACCGAGCAATTAGGATAAGCTAAGATCAATTTTTGAGGTCTTGTTTAACTTGGTCAGGCCTGGGGTTTCAGGACCTTGCCACCATTGTTGTCTTGTTGTCACTAATTGTCAAACAACTGAGAGAAAATCCGATGAGCTATTGCTTAATTTCTATTCATTTTTCGTTACTTCTGTACCAATCGTTAGGGCCTTTCACGGTTGAAATTCGGTGAAAGGCAAAATGACTCCAGATTACAAGTTGTGGTACCAACATAAGACCCAGTTCACTGCCACTTAAGTATATCCATGAACACCTTGTTAAAACACGGAACTTTCTTTTACTGAAAATTGCCAAATCCAAGGTTTCGCACGCCCTTAAAAGTAGCCTCGTATCCCCAAGGGGTGCAAGCATTCCTGGCTGGGAACCACGGAACCAGCCAAGGACCAGGAGTGTTGCCTGGATTGAATATAATACAGAAGTTTATAAAACTTTGAGTTACATCATAATTATTCGAACGCATCCAGATTAGCCACTTGCTATTATATCGCGCCACGGCGTCGCTACTCCAACTAAATCACAGGGAATTTCATAGAAACCTACGGCTGTAGCCGTCCATCTGCGCTAGCACTAAAACGACCAAGATGATGTTGTTGTTTTTTGGTTCACCACCCCATATTTGTGTAAATCGGACTGGTAAAACCTGTCAATTTAACGTAACGTAAACTCTCTGAGGCTTAAGGCAGATGATTTCCAGCTGGGAGCGCCAACCAACGTTGATACAAATTGGAAGTGCTTGCCTATGAAATAAGTACAGATGCACAAAAGAAAAACCTACAGTTTACGACTTTTAAGTTTCTTAGATTGCATTCACCAGCGACTGATACTATGTGTCTGTGTATGTGTGTATAAGTGTGTGTTTATCTGTGTGTTTTTATCTGTGTTTTTATCTGTGTGTTTGTATGTGTCTACGCATATTATATGCAAGATGTATGGTAATACCAAACCTTTTAATTTTTGTTTCATCTTGCTGTATATTCAGAGGACAACGGTAAAAGTAAATATTTATGCTTATTTGTGTTAATGTAGTTGATGGTGTAGCGATATTTACTGATTAAGGGTTACTTTGGTAAATAAAGAGCTGTTCGAATCAACCTTCATTCACCATCTAGGACGAATTTTGACTTTTTTCTTTGAATACCCTTTGATGGGCCATTGAGGAGCCGTGGCTTAATGGTTAGTGCAGCTGCACCGTAACCAAGAATTCCAGGTTTGATTCCCCGAACTTTGGATATTCACAAAAGAAAAAGCGCTTGGTTTGTGTCAGGAAGGGCATCCAACCAAGAAATTCCTTGCTGCCAAATCCAAGTCCCTGTGAAGCACACCGTTTGAGCCCCAGTTCCTTGGGGAAAATGTGGTTAAAACAAACAAACAACAACAAAAAATAACAAAAAAAACAACAAAAAAACAACAAAACCCTTTGGTGGCAAATAACGGTTGGTTTATAAATGGTGGGGTCAGAGTATCGTGAAATATTAATTAACCTAGGGGTGGGGAGGAAAATCGTCCTTGTTTTCCATCTTGCTTTCAACGCCATAAATAGGCATAATAAGAGAGAGGGAGCGCTCTGACTTGACTGTGCGTGGATGGAACTTAACCTATTAAATTCGTTTGTGATACATATTCTCCCAGATTGTTTTTAATGCCCAGCCCTTAATTTTACGATTTGGGAAATTCGTTTTCACATGAAGATGTTAATCCGTGACAGATAAAATGTAATGTTATTATGTTGTCGCTCGACCTTGTCACTGGAGCACGTTTTGCGCCATGTGTTCTTCTGCTGACCTCTTGACAAAATTCTTGTTGATCAAAACGTCGTGTTTTGTCAACTCTAACAAGGATCTAATTTTCTGTTTCCTGTAATTTTAAATTCTGTGGATTTTCTTTATCATCGTGAGAAGGAAGCCAAATAAACGGGTCACTCTTAATTTCACTGTCCATTAAAAAGTAACAATGCGCTTGTTGGAGAGGCAAATATTGATTTTTCCTCGCCAGACATGACCAATATCAAATTAGATAAATGACGAAAATATTTTAAATTGAACGGATTCCAAAACATGAAAGCAATACCTCATGTCACACCTCATGTAAAACAACAAAAACAAACATACTCCACA
This sequence comes from Morbakka virulenta, assembly GCA_003991215.1. NCBI lineage: Eukaryota > Metazoa > Cnidaria > Cubozoa > Carybdeida > Carukiidae > Morbakka > Morbakka virulenta. The sequence continues at coordinate 1,939,823 of RDPX01000038.1, read as the reverse complement.
CCCAACAGTCCCACGCCCTGCACTAATGTTTTTTAATCTTTTAAATTTCATTTTGCGCATTGGTATTGTTGCTTTTATTTCTTTGCCAATGGACTTTGGATTACCAAAGGTTACCACCTTTTTCGTAACAGATCGCATGATAAGAGAATTGGAAACCGGTTACAGGTGTTGCCTGGATACGACATTATGGTCCAGTTGCTTTTCATTTCATTTGTTATCTTTTCAGCGGTTTCTTGCAGTGGTGAGGTATGTAGAATTACTTTAATTTTTTAAAAATAATTGTAAATTAAAAAGAGACCGACGGCCAAAGTGATAAGGAGGCCAAAACGCCAATACATGCAGGTTGAAATAATTGGAGAGAAGTAAATGGGTTACTCTGATGGAGGGATAGTATTGAGTGAGATATGAAAGAAGTAGGCGCACGACCAACTATGTGGGAAGAACGGGAGGAGTCGCGGAGGAGATGCCGAGCAGCTGACCCGACCTGAGAGTTGGAAGAAGGCCGAAAGAAGAAATAAGTGAGTTGCTCTGTAACTGTCAAGTTCTCACCCAAGCCAAAGAACAAATGCACAAGACCTTTCCACGCAACCGAAATCACGTTAGATAAGACTGTTTCGGTAATAAGGAGCTAAGGAGAGAAAGCGAGAGTACTACGATGATCACTGGAGTACACAGGTAGGAGCTTGGTTAGAAATGGTTAGTTGGTGAACGGAACGAATGGGCTTATCTATTTTCTAGAGAAAACGGGATTGATAGGTACAGGCATGTGCTGTGACTAAAAGAAGACAATGTTGGAACAAACGTTATGGGAGTGAGACTACAATGTGCAAGAAAGAGAGGAGGATCGAAGTGAGGGCGGACAGATTTCATGTTTCTTCGTCACCATAGGGTTCAGGTAGCCGGCCTGCCAATGGTCTGCATCTAGTTGATTCTGAAACCATTAACTATTTTGAATTTCTTTTTTGACACTTTTAACCAAAGTAATGGACTTCAGTATCCGGTAGACATTCATTGACTTCAGAGTTGAAAAAATCTTAGCATATAAGACAGACCCCACATCATGAAGTGTAGATCGAGTATAGACGAGGAAGAACCTGTTTTTTAAAAGCCCATCTCCGCTTAGGTTTCAGTGTTGACATCGACGTTGTTTGGATCTTCGTTCCAATTTTTCGTTTTTGAAGGGCTAGCCTCAAATATCATTGTTTTTAAGAAGTATTGATGTTGTAAGTTTTATACCTTTGTTTCCACTAAAATCTCAGCTTATCTTCGTATTCCTGCTATCTATGCTTAAGGGGATCTTCCAGCTGTTAGATTACATGAAGTCGAATGTAAAAATCAGCCTGTCATGTGGTTTAGATTGTCTCTTTCGACCCTTTTCTACTTTTTAAACTTTTATTGATCTCTCTCCTCTGATATTTGCTTTATCATAGAGACAATTTCAAACCCCGCCGATAAGGCTCTCACCGAGTATAGCACTGGTATCATCTTTGTCTGGTATCATTTTTGGCGACTACAGTGCTCACCACATGACCTGGTTGACACAATATAATCGGACTGACTGACCCAGAGAAGCTACTTACAACTTCTCATTTGCTCATGATCTTGTACAGCTTGTTGATTTGCCAACAAGAGGTCCTGATTAAGACATAGGACAACCTTTCCTTTTATATCTCTTTTTGATTTCTCCTTCTGAGCATTGTACAGTTTCATCCTTACCACCATTTGGGGCTTCTGATCATGATGTTGAGATTGTAGAGCTTAAGGCAACTGTTGTAAATTTTATTGAAAAGCCACATAATTGCATAGAATTTGAATTTGGTCAGGAATCGATTTCTTCAATTGTCTGGTCATAAACCTTTGGGATACAGATTCGCGCAAATCGGCATCTCATGTTGCAACTGAACTTCCAGAATGGGTTCAGGTTGGTATTAAAACATTTGTACCCAATGGTGGTTACAAAGTCCAACCTCATTTTCCTCCATGGCTCAGTGGTCATTGTTCATCTGCTATTGCCAGGTTACGTTTCAGTGAAATGGAACTAATAAAGCCCGGCTTTCTTTCGCAGCGCTTGTGAAAGGGTTATTTTTTATGTCAAATGTTTGCTATGCTAGGTAAGCTCGCGATTTTTTCTCCAAAGATTTTTGAAGCCTAAATTTATGGAAGATTTATTTTATTGTTTGAATTCTGATAAGTCGGTGGTTCCTTCAGCATTTTATCATGTTTGCTTTTCTATGCTCTCAGGAAAGATGCTGATGTTTTTGCCGAATTTTATTTTTTTAACTTTTATCTATACGACCACTGGTGGTTTTTTGCCTGATTTCCCATGGCAAACTGATAAGATTTTGGATCCTGTCACCATAAAGTTAAGGCTGATTGGAAAAATTATTCATAGGCTTAATCAATCTAAGCCTCTGGCCTGATTTGATTCTGGTAGTTGTCTTGAAAGAGTGTGCTTCCGAGTTATTTTTCATGCTGCCCGAACCTTTCAATCTTTTTCTATCGAAGATTGTTTTTGGTCTCGCTGGAAGATCTCTAATATTGTACCCGTCTTCAGGATTTCAGATGATCCATCTCATCCTGGAAAATGTCGATCTGTCAGTCTTTTCTCCCTTATTAGTGTGCTCCTCATTAAGGTCTTTTCACGACTTAACAACAACTCAATGGTAGAATTATTGCAGGACCTAGGTCTTATGGTTGATGTTGAGTATGAATGTAAAGTTGTCACACAATAGTTGACCATGCAAAGTAAGGTCTTATGGTTGATGTTGAGTATGAATGTAAAGTTGTCGCACAATAGTTGACCATGCATTGTAATCATGGAATGTATCCATACGTTTATAGACAAGTCTGGTGTAACATATGCTGCAGCCCTGAATATTCAATATCTGCACAGTTGAACCCTCCTTCCATTTTTGTGTTTTTGATCGAGTTCAGAAATATGTTTGTAACTTGATCCAAATTTTGTGGATACTATTTCACCTTTGTCTCATCNGATCTCTAATATTGTACCCGTCTTCAGGATTTCAGATGATCCATCTCATCCTGGAAAATGTCGATCTGTCAGTCTTTTCTCCCTTATTAGTGTGCTCCTCATTAAGGTCTTTTCACGACTTAACAACAACTCAATGGTAGAATTATTGCAGGACCTAGGTCTTATGGTTGATGTTGAGTATGAATGTAAAGTTGTCACACAATAGTTGACCATGCAAAGTAAGGTCTTATGGTTGATGTTGAGTATGAATGTAAAGTTGTCGCACAATAGTTGACCATGCATTGTAATCATGGAATGTATCCATACGTTTATAGACAAGTCTGGTGTAACATATGCTGCAGCCCTGAATATTCAATATCTGCACAGTTGAACCCTCCTTCCATTTTTGTGTTTTTGATCGAGTTCAGAAATATGTTTGTAACTTTATCCAAATTTTGTTGATACTATTTCACCTTTGTCTCATCAACATAGTGTGGCTTGTTTTAGTCTTGGGTGTCTTAATGGAACGGGTTCTAACGAGCTTCCCTTGCTAATAATACGTTGCTTTGTTGGATCTCGCGTGACTCGCCGTCAACATCTACATCCTGATGCAGTTGTGGCTCGAAGGCAGTTTGATTTGTGCTGTGATTTTGAGTTCACCACGCCATTTTGACGTTATTGTTTGGTTTCCATTAGCCACGGTATCATGGCCAGGTTTTTACGTTTAGATATCATGCACTCTTCTGTTTGTATTTGTAGTTTTTTTACCCGCCATTGATATTGATACACATTGAAACTATTTTTGGATACTTCTTGTTAATTATTTGTAGAACAGTTTTGTTTTGTTCGAGCCAAGGTGATGTTTTTGTGTATAAAATTACCCCTCGTAGCGTTATACTTTCACTTTCTTGAAACTTTCTTAAGAGGATGTTCGTATCATTGTTCGCAATGATGAAGCTTAATCTTTTTCACAGTGCCCAGCGAGTAGCTATTGCGACCATATCATGGCACTAATATCACGTATTGGTCTAGCTGAATCACACGGCGATGCAGTTTATGATCTCGTCTTGAACCCCTTGGGGTCTGCACATGGCTGAGGTTTTTCTATCATTAAACGTTTACTCAGCAACCAGCATTAAAAAGGTAAAAAGACTCCCATCATCAACAAAAATTTTTTTTCTTTTTTCCTTCATTTTCTTTTTCTTCCTTTTCTTCTTTCTTCTTCTTTTTCTTCTTCCTTCTTCTTTTTCTTCTTCTTCTTCTTCTTCTTATTATTATTGTTATTATTATCATTATCATTATCACTATCACTATCACTATAACTGTTGAGTGGTGGCGTGCAGACGTCTCTGCACACTGCTCCAATTTAATCACAAAATTTTGCCTAGTTTTTAAATATACTAAGAATCATTTCATATCAATCAACTCGTCGTCGCACAAGGATTTTATTAGAAAATATTTGAGTTGAGTTTTCGATATTTTTGGACTTTGTTTGTGGTTTGTAGTTTCTGTGGAAAGGAATTTCAATCCCTATTTGGAGATGCAAAAAGGCGAATACTTGAAAACATTCCCAATCGCAATGGAAGATCCAACATCTTATTGATGAGGGAAAACAACTGAAATGGTAATACTGCTAATGTGACAACTGGTGTTAAATGTTCTTGCGGGAAAGTGTGTGAAGGATTGAAAGGCTTGAGAATTCATCAACGGAACTGCAGTGTAATTAGAGACTTTGAGGAAGAGACGTTCGAACAAATACCTGAAGATATTTCAAACAAAACAGCATTGTCAAGTGGAGAACAGCTGAAAATTAAAGAGAGGATAACGTCTCCCAAAGTCAAATGAAAAAAAAGAAACTGCTAACATCTGTTTTCAATCTATTTTTGCACCTATTCAGTTGAAACCCTCGACGATTGATTCCTGAACAATTCAATTTGTGTACACTTCAAAGCTACATGCGGAACTGTAAATAAGAACTTCGACGTAAGGTTTCAATGGAAATATCAAGACCACAAAGTTGACAAATTAAAAAAGGACTTAAAATCACTTTAAAAAAGCAACGCATTAGTCAGGGAAATCATGTATGTTTCCCATTTGCATCGTCAAAAATTGACTTCTTCCCATAACAATCACATTCTATCTAACCACGCTAAAAAAAAGAACTCCACAATACTTCTAATCTTCTCTAAAATCTGTTGCACCCATTCGCTTTCAAAAATACTTAATCGAAAATTCCTAACAGAAACCTTACAATTCCATCATGAATACCGTCGTTTAATGAACCTGCTCTCCCTTTCAAGACGGATCCTCCTCCATATCAAAAGGTCACATAAATTGTCCGTCGTATGAAGTCATCTGTCTCACCATGTCCACCAGATAAAATATCCATAATTTGCATTAAACGATGGGCCTATCTACTGTCTTTCCTCACAGAAATAATTAATATCATGTGGATTTCTGGCGAAGTTCCTCCTGAATGGAAAAAGGCCTGTACGATTTTAATACACAAGATGGGTAAAGAGGGGTAACACTGATGACCCTTCTAACTTCCGGCCAATTACTCTTGAAACCGTTCCATTAAAAGTTTTTGCATCCTGTTTGCGTGACTCTCTATTGGAATACCTGAAGGATAATAACTTCGTTAAGCATCAGATTGAAAAAGGATTCACTTCTAAAATCTCGGGTACTTTAAAACACATTTCAAATATGGCACAGGTGATAAACAAGGCTCGTACTAATTAAAGCGCCCCAGTCATTACTCTTTTTTACCTAAAAAGTGCTTCTTGTGAAATATACCATAACCTAATAACATGTGTTGTAGATCACCATCACACTCCTGACAAAATTAAGTCAATCAAACCACCAAACTTTCCAATACAATCATTCGCACTGCATACTACTTATTCTGTCGTAGAAACCAACCCTGGACAAACCCTGAGCTATTGTCTTCGATTTAATAATTTTGTGAGTAAAAATATTTAATTTTGTTAAATAGGCAAGCCAATACAAACTATCTTGATTTGTAAGGTTTGTAATTGTATGTTTTCGGATGAAAAAAGAAGTAGTTCCCTTTTTTTTATTGTGCAGCATACTGCCTTTATCACTGAGAACAACCTCTTGAATACTTGGTGTCAACAAGGTTGAAGACTCTACAGAAAATTATTAAGACTACATGATGACAGCTTCCTGCAATGTAACAGTTCATGATCGAATGCCAAGCTCATCCAATCTTTTGAAAAATTTCTTTGGCTTTGTGCCAAGTGCACCTTTTGTGACAGAGGTCAAGTTTGTTTTCGTGCTCCATTGTTTCTGTGATTGTCGTGCAAGCTCTTGATTCTTTCCTACTTTTTACATCTCCTTGATATTCGTTCTGCTGCCACAAGGTATGGCGAAGTCTAATATTTTGCATCCTTTCTTTTCCGTGCCAATATAAATGACTTATATGACATGGTCTGCCTAGATACTTAAGTTCTAAAGTAACATACAGCTGTCTTTATCGGTAACTGCATCTGGTTGGTGTTTATACCATATTNCAAGCTCTTGATTCTTTCCTACTTTTTCCATCTCCTTGATATTCGTTCTGCTGCCACAAGGTATGGCGAAGTCTAATATTTTGCATCCTTTCTTTTCCGTGCCAATATAAATGACTTATATGACATGGTCTGCCTAGATACTTAAATTCTAAAGTAACATACAGCTGTCTTTATCGGTAACTGCATCTGGTTGGTGTTTATACCATATTTCTGTTATGGCTACCATTGGTGGGTGGTACATTCGGTTATAGGGGGGACAAGAAGTGATTGAAATATCCCACATCCATTTGCAAAGTAATGTTATCTTGACACCCCTATCGTACAATGTTAGCAGTGTAATTTTTAGTACTTCTTAGAACACTTTCTCATTAGATTTCCGTCACGTTATTGCAGTTAGTGTGGTTCTACGATACACCAAGTATTCTCTGTCATTTTATCAATAGGTGACTTGATCGGTCACCTCGAAGTTTATACAAGGTAGGATAACCTCCATAACAAGACATCACTCACTAGTTCCTTTGATACTTTTTTACATTTGGAATTAATTTCAGTCCTGACAAATAGTCATTCCCAAGGAGCACCTAAGATACTTAACTTACAGATGTCACTGGTATCGTTTATTATGACTGCAATTGATTTGGAATTATCCTTATTGATCGGGATTACTGTTCATAGTGCCAGAGAATCAGAGCTCTCCCAATCGGATCATATTGTAACAATCCTGACGTTTGAGTCTATATGACAATCATAGCAGATTGCTTGCATCAAACACTAAGCTTTAATTGTGCAGTTGTGACTAATTGGTAGATTATTGACTTAAACATGCAAGAGAATCGCAGTTTGAGCTTTGTCACAATCTTAGAAGTATCCACCTCACGTTGCTTGCATTTTAAAGGTGGCAAACTATTGGATTTGTATTTGGTTTTTTAGATAAGAAACGATAACAGAATGTTTAGGAGGATTTACCTTGCACTGATATCTTGTATAGAGCAGAGACTTGTGCAATTTGAATGACAAATGGTCAGGGTGGCTACTGTTACTGGAGTGTACTGGTATGTATTGGTTTGTACTGGAATGTACTGGAATGTACTGGTATGTACTGAAATGTTCTGAAATGTACTGGGTTGTACTGAAATGTACTGAAATGTACTGGATTGTACTGAAATGTACTGAAATGTACAGGGATGTGCTGAAATGTACTGAAATGTACTGAAATGTACAGGGATGTGCTGAATTTGCCCGAAACCTTAGCTAAATAAAGCTTGTGGAAGTTGTGGCTCGTGAAACACCTTAGGCGTACAGTTGAACCTCGATTATGCAAAGAAGAGGGGCGGGAAGCAATTTGTTTCGGGTAACTGATTATCCATAAACAAACGACACCTTACTCGATATGCATGTACATGTAATTACGTTATGGCATACGTTTACATCAATATTTAACCGGACCGGAAGATCTTGTTCGGATAATCCGAAATTCGGATAATCGGTGTTCGGATAATCGAGGCTCAACTGTAATTCCTATTTTAGGAAGCGGAAGGTGTACCGCTGCTGCACAAAACAGCAAAATAGAAAGAAGGTTTATGGCTATTTCATAGCAAATTAAGTTTATTTTTTATGTTACCAGTTTATTTCTTTTTTCAACTAAAGCAGATATTCTTTCAAAAAAAGACCATTTTTGAAATATGGAAAAAATTGCGAATACTTGAAAAAAAACAACAACAAAAAATCGAACAAATAAGATACAAAAAGACATTTATATAGATAAAACAAATAATTTGTTTTTTTACTTTTATTTAAAATTAATTTTTTTTATTTTCACTTAGAATAAGTTTTTTTATTAACTTTTCGTGCTTTTTCTTTTAGAAAGATGGAGTCGATAAAATCAGATTTAAAGAATGTGTTTGTGGCCAAAGTAAGTTTTTTATTTTTTGTTTACATTATGTATGTTAATCTTTTCTCTCTTTCCCCTTATTTCTCTCTTTCCCCTTATTTCTCTCTTTCCCCTTATTTCTCTCTCTCTCTCTCTCTGTCTCTCTCTCTCTTTCTCTCTGTCTGTCTCTGTCTCTCTTTCTCTCTTTCTCTCTTTCTCTCTATTTCTTTCTTTCTTTCTCTCTCTCTCTATTTCTATCTTTCTCTCTCTCTCTCTCTCTCTCTCTCTCTCTCTCTTTTTCTCTCTCTCTCTCTGTCT
>RDPX01000038.1:1909372-1925987 GCA_003991215.1 Morbakka virulenta | reverse complement strand
ACTAACTAGCTAACTAACTAACTAACTAACAAACTAGCTAACTAACTAAGTAAGTAAGTAACTAACTAACTAACTAAATAAATAAATAAATAACTAACTAAGTAACTAACTTACCAACTAACTAACTAACTAACTAACTAACTTACCAACTAACTAACTAGCTAACTAACTAACTAACTAACTAACTAACTAACTAACTTATACTCCTATCTATGACAAAGGTCAGAATGTATGGTCGATTGTTAAAGAATAAACAAATAAAAAGGTCATTAGGTGTGGATCACTAATTCGAAATCTGCACATGATGTATCCAACATGCAAGGTTGAAATGATTCCACTCATAATTGGTGCACTTGGATGGATCTCAACAACTCGAATTCAACGAATATGAAGCAGTATGTAATATTAGAGGAATACACAATAAATCTGGATCGGGTAGTGTTAAAATCTCTTAAACTGTTTTAAAGTTTGATCATAAGGTTAAGTTCATTGACATTGAGTTGACACTTTAAGCTAGAATTAAGAGATTTTCGCGACGGTCGAATTTCTTTAGTCTCGACTTGACTATGTTTAAGCATAATTTATTTCGTGTCAATTGGGGTTTAATGTGTTTAATTTTGAATTGGTTTATTTGAATCTTGTTCCCTTGATGGAAAACAGGTATTTTCCAATTGTAAATACTAACAAGAAATACATTATATTCAAACAACCGCATGGATAATGAAAGACCCCTGAGGTTTAAGTTTCTGCTTTCAAGGCAGTACAGTATTTTCATTCCCTGGATAACAATGGATAACCACTCTGGCGCCAACTGCTTTCCACACCAAAAACCTGCGAGCGCCTTGACATCTCTTGAAACAAGGTAGAACCATTATCAACAGCCTTTAAACAGCCTCTCATCAATTTACTTTACGATGTCTGGTGTAGTCAAACTGAATAGAAAATTGCGTACTTTGACAAGAGAAGAACAAAAGACTGCAGTCAATATAATGCGCATGTGTCTCTGCATGCAACTTAGGGCAATGTTTATTTCCGATTATAAGCGTTCAGTATCATTATCTGTCATCATTTACTATAACAAAATAGAAATTAACTACTTTCTGGTGAAATCAACGTATAAAGAATGTAATTACAGCTATTTTAGTTGTTTTTTCCCGAAACTAAAGTATTTTCGCAGCAAGGCATGGAAAATCCTGTATTATCACTGGTCTATTTTTTTTATCAAACTGTTTTCCAAAACAACTGCCATACGTTATTTTAATTCAGCCACCAATTTTGGTCGTTGGTAGCTGCGATAAGGTAAGATTATTTAAATGAAATAAATAAATGTTTGCTGGTACAAAACGTAAAAATCGGTATTAAAAAAACGTTTATTTTGGGCGATAGCTACGTCGCTGGCAGTTGACTGGATCAAAGGTGCCAGAATAAGAAAGTCCAGACGAGTGCCAGCGAAATAGCTTTGGACCAAAATGAACGTTATTTGAATAGCGATTTTTAAATGTAATACTGATTTTTATAATATATCAAGGGAAAATGTTACAGTGCCCTTAGTATGCCCTGTCAGATGTATTTTTCAACGTATCAAAAATACTCTGGAAAGAGAACTGAGCATGGGCATGGCTGCTGGAGCTAGGAAAAGAGGAAGGCCGAGAACAAGGTGCATGGACAACATCAAGGAAGAATCTAGACCCTCCATAGTACAGGCATACAGAGCGGCGCTGGACCGGGTCAAGTGGAGAGACACAACGGAGGAAGCCACAGCGCCTCAAATATGTGCCTTTCGTACATAATGAACATCATCAAAAAGGTGGAAATGTAATCATTCTATTATTATGTGCTGGGAAGTGAATTTTATAAATGTTGATAAGGCTGCACAAAAAGATATCGTCGGCCGCAGTTTAGGTACCGCTGGTTTATGTCGCGTTTTGCGCACTTCTCTTTCATATCTTAATATTCTCCTTATCAAACATTGATATTTTAAGTATTTTGTTTGGTTTGTGTAATATTAGTTCTGATGTGCTCAATATTCAGTTCCTTTATTTCAGTTTGTTGTTTTTTACCATTTTGCCCGGTGTATTTAGTATTCGGTTTGAAATGTTTACTAATATTGCGTTTAATAGTTTACATGTCTTTGATATTCTGTTAAATATTTTTTTATTCTATTTTTATTTTTACGTTTAATATTCTGTTTGATATGATTAGTATTTTATTTGATATTTTCAGTGTTAAGTTAGACATTTTTAGTATTAAGTTTACTGTGTTTAATATACTGATTTGTGTGTTTGATATGCTGCTTGATATCATTAGTGTTACTTTTGTCGTATTTCTGTTTGATATGTTGCGTGTTTAGTTTGCCGTGTTTAGTAAATTGTGTGATGCGTTTGAATTTATGTTGATTTCTTAAGTATTCACCACAAGTATTCACCTCAACGTGTTCAGTCTTCTTTTTAATATATATATATATATATATATATATATATATATATATATATATTTATATATAACATTCAGAAGATCAGCTATTTTTCTTAAGTCGTTTCTATGGCGGTTTTTTACAGCGTTGATGTGACCAGGCTATGTCAGCTACAACGTTAAAATAGCATTTTTATCTTTCAGTGTTCCACAACATGTGGAGATGGCTACAGATATAAAATCATTAATTGTACACGAAAGTTTTCAATGGAAGTATACGGATGTCGTTTGATTGTGATGTTAAACATCTGGTCGATATTGTTCAGCGTTGCCATCAAAGACAATGCGGTAATTTNAGATAAAAATGCTATTTTAACGTTGTAGCTGACATAGCCTGGTCACATCAACGCTGTAAAAAACCGCCATAGAAACGACTTAAGAAAAATAGCTGATCTTCTGAATGTTATATATAAATATATATATATATATATATATATATATTTATATATAACATTCAGAAGATCAGCTATTTTTCTTAAGTCGTTTCTATGGCGGTTTTTTACAGCGTTGATGTGACCAGGCTATGTCAGCTACAACGTTAAAATAGCATTTTTATCTTTCAGTGTTCCACAACATGTGGAGATGGCTACAGATATAAAATCATTAATTGTACACGAAAGTTTTCCAATGGAAGTATACGGATGTCGTTTGATTGTGATGTTAAACATCTGGTCGATATTGTTCAGCGTTGCCATCAAAGACAATGCGGTAATTTCATTTTCTATTTTTACTTTCTGCCTGAAATTCAGACTAATGTTTATGGGGAAATCTGTTAAATTCCTTTAAGTCGAGCGGCAAGAGTATCTTTATGTTTATAATTTCCTGGGAGTAAAATAGGAAGTGAAATGATGCTATATTGAGCCTGAATCTGTCCGGGTTTTTTAGCACACTATGAAAAATATTTAATCTCAGTTACTGAGAGTTTTTATAACATTAAAAGGTTTTTAAAAATTGCAATTTTATACAAAGTAATGCATTTTTACCTAATATTGTTATGGGCTGCGATCTTCTTTTCCAGTTCTCTCTTGTTTTGTTTATATGTGTTTGGTTATGTTTATTTGTAGCGCACTCTCTCATATTTACTCAAAAATGGTTTTATATCACAATTGTATACTATATTTCAAGTTAGGTAACACAAACTGCTTTGAAGTGGTTTAGGTATCTGATCATTTTTGTAAATCTCTCTCTGTTGTACTTCACATCACGTATAGTGATTCTGCACTTCTCACAGTTATGGTAATATCATAAATGTGAGAATAAAGACTGAAAAAGGCAGGACAGATTTTCCGCCATGTGAATTCGTCACTTCCACAACTGAAATTTTTGTATATATTCGACTTATTTCGCGAATGTTACTAGATCCAGACCTCCAAAAAGTTAACCGCCAGACAGCAGTCAAAATCCTATATAATGTGGGGTATATATATCTATGTGTTGCAGAAAATCAAATCACCTATATATTGCCTTGAATGAATCATTCAATAGGGAAAATGTTATTTATACCGTTTACTTCCAATGAGAAGTAAAATAACGGAACTCGCGTAGTTGAAATTGCATCTGGATCCATGCTTTGTAGATTAGAGAGATTTTATAATTCAGACACAACGTCAAGGGATTATTTTCATTTTGAGAAAGGCGTTGAAGTTAAGTAATTTTTCAGCTACCCTGATTTTGGAATCCCAGAACAGGAAGCTGGCAACTCATGGTTGGGTTTCCCTTAACAAATGAAAATTGATTTAGTTATTTCATTATAGCTAAATGCTGAAGAATTTGATTTGCCAGTAGGTTTTAATAAGACGCTATTAGAAAAACATCTACAAATCTCTGTTGTGCCCCTTCAACATATTCAGTTAGTAATCCAACCTGGTTTCAATTAGTTCTCATAATGTCAACTTGTTGGTTGTTGTCCCTAAATATATATTTGTGTATGTATATATATATATATATTATAAATATATATTTATTTATGTTCTAGGCTAGAATGTTAATCAGATTAGAGGTTTTGTGTGCTTATCCTGCAAACGGAGAAATAGGTATAAATACAGATATAGATATAGATTTTATAAATATAGACATAGATATAGATTTGTGATTGAGAAAGAGATGTGGATGTAGAGTAGATGTAGATATAGATGTAGAGCTACATCCAAATGTATGAATAAATAAAGATAGATAGATAGATAGATAGATAGATAGATAGATAGATAGATAGATAGAGAGATGGATGGATTGATGGATCAATAGATAACATATAAATAAAGATACAGATATAGTAATATAAGCAATGACTTAAATGTAACTGCTTAATGGTTTTGTTAATTAAATCTTATTTACTTAAAGGTCCAAATGCAACAGTGGAAAATGAACCCAGTGTTGATGTGGCTCTCAGTAGACAAGCACGAGCAAAGCGAAAAGCAGGTAATATTTCTTTTACTCTATATTGGATAGAAATTGTTTTAATTACCATATGTCTGCTCATCTACTTTAAGCATTGTTATTTGCTACATTGTTGTGATTCATTGATTGGAACCTGTTCTGTTTTCCTACTTCTTGTTCGTATGTGATAGTGAAATGTACAGGTTTTTGATGCAGTACCATATGCAGATGGCGCCTTTTGATGGCTTTTCGCTAAGGCCTTTCCTGGAAATTATTGTGCAGGTTTTTTTCGCGCGTATTAAGTAGTGCGCTGCATTTCTGAGTGTGTAGTTCGAATCACAAAGGGAAATGGGAGGAATTGTACAAAAGTCAAGTAGTTTACCTAACTGTTCGATGGAACAGAGAATGACCCCTTTTGGGAGCAACACTGAGATTGGCAGCATGAAAAAAAGCAGGTAATTTCCAGAAGGTAACTCAGGTAATAATCATGGTACTCAAGAAGCTTTTGCAACTGTCATTGGGTTGTCAATCGGTAGCGCCAGTGAGCTTAATGGTCTTCCATAATATGGTACAGCAATAGATTCAATATTAAAGAGATTACTTTACAATATTTTGTTGACAACATGATTTATTTTAAGCGATTTCATGAATAATATATTCAAGACTTGGTATGACTACTTAATAGGGATTTTTTAGCGGGCCTGGGTTACATAATCAGAGTATAACAAAAGGTGTTTCATTTTGAACTAAGAAATTATAGGTTATTTTTGGCATCTTGATGGATTTGAAATATGGAACATTTTGGATGAACAAATAGGATTGACTATTTTTCAGTTTTTTTCAGTAATGTTCAATCCTTTTTATTGATGGTTTAAGTGACATAGGAGGGCATAAGTGGTCACATTCAAAGATTAGCCTTTGGTACTTAGGTTATGATTAGTAGAAATATATTAAGGCACCTTGACTGAAAATATCTACTACATGCATAAAGTGCAAATGTTGTGCTGTCAAAGTTTGAACTGACAAAGGAAGGAAATAGAGGATGGAAATAAAGTGCCACTCTTATCATATTCCAAAATCGCTTTGAGAATTAATTTCCTTGCTTTCTTTTTATTTGATGGGCATCATCATTATATCATTACCATGGGGATGATATGGGCCATATATATTACCATCCGCTTCATCTACTTTATATTATTTGAGCAGTGTCTCTGCCCTTCACTTATGTTGGGATCAGTTCATCTGACCTTGAAAGGGAAATCGCCATCCTGTGGGAGGTCCAGCTCTCTATGCAGCATTGAGGAAAGATGTCCAGTGATAGGAGCCTGGGGAAAGAATAGCATACTGAAGTGAAAAGTATGATTGCAAGAATATCTGGTTAAGAATGGGCACCAATAGCTTAGGTGATAAAGCATATTGCCTGGATAGCCACAGGCACCAGTTGGAACCCAGCACAGTGGAAGCATTTTTTAAAATTTCAAATCTCCTTCAGCCAAGTTATTTTTGTTACTTTTAGTAAAATGTCAATGATAGCATAGTAAGGGACTTTAGACAATCTATAGAAAATCTAAATCTTGTAAGCCATTTATTTTAATCAAACAAACTATCGATTTTAATGGTTCTTCTGGCTCACTCTGGTTTCTCTGTATTCCTCTCGGCTAAAATGGTGCTTGGCGCGTGCCGCGGTTCATGTGTATATACCATCAGGCTCCTATTGGACACTTAAGGAGATCTCGTCTGTCTCCGTGCCAAACTTTACCCAAAAATTTGCAGTTACTTTCAAGCAGTTTGCATGTGAACATAAAGATTGAGAGAGAGATACTCCTCCCTTCCTCCATCCTCCAACCAACATCTCAATTATTTAGTTACAGGCTGAATTATTTCTCTTGGTTCTGTCTAGTTTTTATTTCTTTTTTTAACCAGGAGGAGCACCTGTTATACATAAAGGCACAAAAAATCATTGGGTTATATATTGGCACCAGTCTATTAAAGCTGATGTTGGTGATCGGATTTCGGCTGTAAAGGGTACTCATATCACATTAAGATGTAAATACGAAGGTAACCCGCGACCAAGAATTACCTGGGTTCATAATGGAGAAGTTTTAGATTTTATTTATGAGAGGGACATACGGGTCTATAACTACAGATCTGAGTCTTTGCTCAAGATAAAGTTTCTGAACAGAAAACATATTGGCGAATACACCTGTTTGGCATCAAATGCAAATGGATTTGCATTGGCAAGAGCATGGGTTCGGATGATCAGTAAGTAACGCCAGTTCTTTCTTAACATGAAAGATGAAGCCATTTGTGATGTTCTCGTAACTTTACTTAATTTGACGTAGGTCCGTAATCCAACGTTGATCGTGCCACACAATTCATTTGTACAAATTTTTTTTCTTTTTAATTCTGTCATGGCGTTTCATCATAAAGTAAGGAATGGCATCTTACTGCCTTCACAAATCAATTTATTTCAAGGTTTTTACGACCTACATTATTTTTTTCTCTGCAAAGTTGTTTTAAAAAGCTACGAACAGAACATTCTGTTGCCTTCCTTTTGCAACGGTGCCGAATCAACTCCTTTTTCTGCCTTATCTGAGACTAGATAACTTGATATTTATCCTCACTTAAGAAATTGTTCTACGGGGTTTAATTGTAACTTTATGAGATTTTTTAGCATCAATCACAGAATATTGTTTCTAGCAACAGCTAATTTTTGAATTTTCTCTTCTTTTTTTTTTGAGCCCATTTTCACATGTTCAAAAATAATTGGGGGGCCTTACAGAGCATTTGCCGTGTTTACTCCACCGAATACTTTCATTTTTGACGTTGATCCCTTGATGGCTTTAGAGGTTCTATTCTAATTATGGTAACACAATAATGCCTACCGATACTTTTTGTTGCAAGATATATTTATTTTGTTCAGGAGGTCAAGGTGGTCTTCGAATAAATGGAATACAAAAGACGGGGGAAAAATTTTGTCTCTATTATTTACAAGAAGAGTTTTAGTTGCCCATTTTCAAAAAACAAGCTAGCATCAACACCATAACAATGAATCAACAAAGCCTTTTTGTTCACTACAGTTTGGTATTTATGACAATTTGATACAATAGTGTTGATGGAAATTCTCATTGCCGTGCGAAATGTGGCCCAACAGCCACCCCCGTGTAAATGAAGTCTGGCGTGGAAATTAAGATCAAGTCAGAAACCTTGTTTTTGTAATGCGCTTTTGTTTTTTTCCCTTCATTTGTTTTTTTTTAATTTGGCCGAATTGGAATTGGTAAAAACTGAAACTTGTAACATGTACCCAGAGCATACAAATCGAGCTACGATTTCTGTGTGTTATAATGTGGTTGTTGCTGCTAACGGAGGGACAAAATATTCTTGCGAAATGTTTTAAAGAATCAGCGTATCACTGCTCTCAGAAATCAGGTGAGTGTGGTTATACGAAAGGTCTCGACAGCGTAGAAAGAGTAGAATTGATTTTGCCTCCCCTGGTAGACCGTGTTTAACTGGCCTAAAGTGCCCAAGCCATTGTTATGGTTGAAGCTATTGAAAAATCTGATTCATTCCATTCTTCGTAAGTGCAAGGTATGAGAGAACATGCTATGAACATTGTTGCTATTGAATTACCCCTTATTTCACAGCTAATAAAAGCTTTAATACTAGTACTTTATAACATTTAAATATTATTAAGCAAATATTATGAAAAATATTTTTTATGAAAAATATTGGATGATGCGCTGCCCATAACCCTCAGTCGAACGAGCCGCAACTGGTTCAAATACACTGAGCCCAGCTTATTTACTTATGGAAAAAAAATTATTGAGAAAAAACATGCCTATGTGCGGTGAGAAGTCTACAATTTTACAACTAGTATTATTACATTGTGTCCATTCTTTATTTTAACTATGGTATTTGCACTGATCGTTACTGAATCTTCGAATTGTAAATGCCATCTTGATTTGAGAAACCCTCCACAGATGCCAAGACGTTTTCACACAATGTTTGCCGAGGTGGCACTCTAGTTTTAATCATTGCTAGTACAAATCTCAGCCTTGCTTGAAAGTTAAGGTGTTTACAAACCTACAAAGTAAAAAAAATTAAAATGATAATTATGTTCCACACTGTAAGAAATTATATAATATAGACAAATAATTAAATAATATAGACATATAATTAAATAATATAAACAAGTAATTAAATAATATAAACAAATAATTAAATAATATCGACAAATAATTAAATAATATAGCCAAATAATTAAGTAATATAAATAAATAATTAAATAATATAGACAAATAATTAAATAATATAGACATATAATTAAATAATATAAACAAGTAATTAAATAATATAAACAAATAATTAAATAATATCGACAAATAATTAAATAATATAGCCAAATAATTAAGTAATATAAATAAATAATTAAATAATATAGACAAATAATTAAACAATATAAACTAATAATTAAATAATATAGACAAATAATTAAATAATATAGACATAATTAAATAATATAGACAAATGATTAAATAATATAAACAAATAATTAAATTATATAGACAAATAATTAAATAATATAGTCAAATAATTAAATTATTTAGAGAAATAATTAAATAATATAAACAAATAATTAAATGATATAGACAAATAATTAAATAATATAGACAAATAATTAAATAGTATAGACAAATAATTAAATATAGTCAAATAATTAAATAATATAGACAAATAATTAAATAATATAGTCAAATAATTGAATAATATAGACAAATAATTAAATAATATAGACAAATAATTAAATGATATAGAGAAATAATTAAATGATATAGTCAAATAATTAAATAATATAGACAAATAATTAAATATAGTCAAATAATTAAATAATATAGACAAATAATTAAATTATTTAGAGAAATAATTAAATAATATAAACAAATAATTAAATGATATAGAGAAATAATTAAATAATATAGTCAAATAATTGAATAATATAGACAAATAATTAAATATAGTCAAATAATTAAATAATATAGACAAATAATTAAATAGTATTGTCAAATAATTGAATAATATAGACAAATAATTAAATAATATAAACAAATAATTAAATGATATAGAGAAATAATTAAATGATGTAGTCAAATAATTAAATAATATAGACATAATTAAATAGTATAGTCAAATAATTAAATAATATAGACAAATAATTAAATAATATAGACAATTAAATAATATAGTCAAAACTATGAGTTATTATTTTGTAGAAAAGTAAAATCGCATGTAAAAATCAACGTACACCAATGTGCTTAATGTATCACTTGAAAGTTACCCCTTGCTGGTATCGCTAATTTAATTTAAATTTAACCAGTACTTTTTGATCATATGATACTTAATATATTGGTCTCTGGTCGTACACGCTTTATATAGTGATGTTCAGTTTATTTCATTTAGCTTGTCTTGAACGCTCACTAAAAAGTGTAAGTATAGAAAATAAATTTTAATTCATCCCATTCTTAGAGCTACAGATGACGAGTAGAATCACCCAAGGCTGACTTTCTAACGGATACTTAACCCAGAACGTGGATACTAGGCGAATTATTGTTGTTCTCCGGGATAATTGTTGAATATTTTAATATTTGGTTCTTTTTTATGATGTTGTTTTCATCTGCGCCCCAGTACAGGGACAAGCCACTATTTTGAGCGAGAGAAGATATCTTGCTTTTAAGCCTCAAGACAGAGCAGTCATAGTCACAATTGGTACCAATGTTACGCTATATGACGATAGTCAACTGACACTCAGATGCCCTGTCAAAGTTACTGCACCACGCTTTTTTGTTCGATGGCGAAAGCGAGGTTATATATCACCGAAAACAATTATTAGGAGAAGTGGAGAAAATGACAACGATTTAACTATTGAAAAAATATCAGCCGTGGACAGTGGTCTGTACAGTTGCGAGGCAAGAAGTTTGTTTGGAGATGACAGACAGTCCTCTTTTGTGAAAGTTTTAAGTGAGTATAATTCGGCATCTTGTACATATTTCTGCCTTAGTGTTTGTCGTTTATCCCCGAATGAGCGTGGATTAACAAATCAAGGCGCTAAAATCATGTTTCATGTGCCGGTGTTATTGTGAGTTTTAGACCCATTAAATGTTGACTTGCCAGCCATTATTTAAAAAATTATATCTCTTAAGGTAATTTTTCGGTGTTTAATGGACTGAAGTGATTTGCCAATTTAACAAAGTTTTTGGGTCTTGTAAGGTACTGTAGATAGCTTTTATACAGCTCTCACTATTATTTGTTTCTAAAGTTATATATATATATATATATATATATATATATATATTTGTATGTATATATAAGGAAGAAAACCATTTACTAGTAAATAACATTTCCCTTAGCCATAACTTCATTGTTTCTAAATGACCGGGGATTCATCATATTAATTATTTTATTTCACAACCTTAAATTTTCTGATTTTAGTCATGCACATTTTAGAGAGAAAAGGAGAGACCCGAGAAACGATGCCGATGGACTGAGACTGAGTAAATGTGAATGAATTGATAAATGTGAGTGAATGACAGAGGGTGATACATTATGTTATCATCTTGCAGAAGCATTTCATTCTGGAAAAAGTGTGTTTTGAGTGTTTTAAATTAGTCAACTTTCTTATTATTTATTCCTGATTTTTATTTTATATTTGAGAAAAAAGCCTCTAGTCAATACGAACATTTTACGCTTTTTCTTTTGCTACACAACAAAGGTCATAGGTGAAGCTAGACCCAAAACGTGTTTGTATGTGTGTATATCTGTATTATTGTCCCACTCATACCAGAAAGGCTACTTCATGTAAATAAAAATCCAACTTGGAGCTAAAGCACACCGAAAAGTAAGAAGTTAACGGAACCCATGCTTCGTTCCTAGCTTAACTGTTGCTGGTGTGTGCGTGCTTGCAGATGCGCTTTTGTGTGCTTGTGGATGTATGCGTTTTGGTGCATGTGTGCTTGTAGGATTGCACCATACATAGAGACGACACCATTTAAATGAACACAGAATCAGAGTTAGAGCTCATCAGATAGTTGAATGTGTTTCAAAAGAATGTGAGCTTAACTTGATTAGTTGTTGTGTTATTATATTATTTAGAAAGAACAAAACCAAAAATTGAATCAACACCGAAAGACGCAAAGGAATTTCGTTTAAATAGCCAGTTGATAGCAACAGTCGGTGACCGTATCTTTGTGATTGTGGGGACGCGGGTAACCATAAAATGCCCTGCAAAAGGTGTGCCAAAACCCACAATAAGTTGGAGGAGAAGAGGTAGGTGGTATAAAACAATAACATTTTTATGAGAGTTAGTTAAAAATATTGATAAGATTGGTAAAATAGAAAGTAATATTTCTAGCTTGGAGCTAGAGTACAACATATTCTATATGCAGTGGCTTTGTTACAACCAGCATTGCCCAAGTACAATATCCTCAAACCAGCAGAGAATGTTTTATTGAGTTGCCGAGACGCTTTGTTGAAATTCATTATTTAGCGTAGGCTTTCACAGTGTTTTGATACGTCCTTTGAATATTGTGTTCATGTTGGAATATAGTTAGGATACCTGTAAATGGCTGAGGGACATTAGGGGATTCCTTATCATTGGATAATTAATTCACATAGTCGTCAAACCTTATAATCTGGTTTTGAGGAACCGGAAAGCTTTGTGGCTTCAGAATGGCAAGCAAAGGGATGTGTAATCAAATGCCGGCAAACATCAGCTGTTTTGTGATTAAAGATATCGTCTATGTAGTTTAATTTCTATGATCATCGTTTTCCTTCTACTTGTGATAAAATTTAACATATTTTTTCATCACACCCATTGCTAACCATTTTTTTATCAGCCACTGTTTTCGTTACCACCATCACCCACACGAAGGTGATCATAAAAGTGATGGTGAGGATGATGAAAATGATGGCAATGATGGTAATGATGACGATGGTAATAATGATGATAATGGAGATGGTGATGATGATGATCACCATCATCAATAATTTTTTTATGCTGTTTGTCATCCGTATTACCAGAGTTGTAATCATTATCCTCATTAAAGCGGTTTCTTGTTTGGCTGTCTTAACGCACCTTGACGCCACTCTGCTAGTGAGAACCCCTGGCTTTACTTACTTTACATCCAGGGTTCAAACCATGTCGTTTATTGATGATTGTTAATTTTGTGATAGATTGGCCTACCTTTTTACTACATAACCGTAATTTGCAGTTTTAAGCTCATGTTCTCGAGTATTTCAATGGGAGCTGATGAAACTTGGAGACAGAATTTGTTTGGTTTTTTTACTATCGCTGTCTTTCACAATCGTCATTACCATTGTATTTGGTATCATAATCGCCATTATCGTAGCCATGATCGTAGCCATGATCGTAGCCATGATCGTAGCCATCATCATTACTGCTATCATCGTCACCGTCATCTTTATCGCCATTCTCTGGGCCATTATCACTGCCATTGCAATCGCGGTGATCATCATCATCGTCATTGACATCACGGATGTCGTCGACGTCATCACTGTAATCTTCATAGTCACCATGGTCACCATTGTTGCCATTGTCACCATCATTGCTGTCGTTGCACTGTCGTTATCATTGCCATCGCCACTATTATTTCTATCATCACCATCATCATCACTGCCATCATCGTTGCTATCATCATTACTATCATCACCATTATCACCCCCACCCCACCATCGTTAGCAGCATCATCATCACCATCATTGTCGCCATAGTCATTGCAATCATCATCCCCATGACCGTCATAATTGCCATTATGATTATCACTGTCATTGGCATAATTATGGCAATCATCATTGCCATCATCATCGCCATTATCACCACCATTATCATTACCATCATTACCACCACCATAATCAGCTCCATCATCATTTGGTACCATATTGAATTAGACGACTTTAGGATCTTACATGAAAGAAAAGAACTAAACAGTAGATTAGTCCAATAGTCATTTATATAAACTTATTTTATAGTTTTTTAAAGTTTAATTGCATAAGAGTACCTTCGTTCAGGTTCATGAAGATATCCCCATTTTTCTACACCAAGAAATCTCATTGCCCCATTTGTTTGAATACATTGTTGATCCTCTGATATTAGGGGCATTCCCTGTTCGAAGATTTCTCATACATAGTTACCCCAAAAATTTCATCCAAAGAATATTACCGCGAGAAATTACACACTTCAGCTTACAGAAGAATATACTTGGAGGCAGGAGCTGTTTCATAGATGGGAGTTTATCGCAGGCATATTCCTATTTATTTTTGTAATTTACCTTAAGATATTTTTTCTGTAATCGGGTCTTGCGGCAGAGTTAATTAATTTACCCCATTTTTCAGCTTCAAATATTTGTTGCTGTACGTTGTTGACAAATCTTTTTGTTTTCAAAGGTATGTTGGTGACTTCCAGTGCTAATTATCGAAACGTACATTCAAATGGGGACAAACTGATCATTGTAAAAACTACAGAGAATGATGATGATGTCTACACGTGTTATGCCACCAATGAACGTGGAACTGCACAGAAGTCATCAAAAGTTGTTGTCGTGCCAAAAGGTAGATTACTGATGGATATATTTCGGTTTCTTATGATTAATTTTTAGATTATTACTAACAAAAATAAATTCATATTTGATTTTTATAAAAACTTTAATTTAAATACAATTTGGCAAATAATTTTAATGATCAGCTAGACAGAGGTGATCGTTAACTTTTATGATTTCATTATGAAAACGGTGGGGAATCTCTTGTTTAGAGCTGGTTTTTTATAACCTTTGTTTTGGTATTTTCTCAATTTGAGTTTTGGTCTTACATGCAATGGGTATGTAAATGTTGAAACTCGTTTCAAGTGGATGAATTCTTATTGATAACCTTTACTTACCGACCAACAGGGTTTGTATATTATTATTTTATAAGCATATGGATTAAAAGATGACTGTTGTCTGTAGATTTCAGCGTCGCGATAATTTCGACATTAAGAGATGCGCCTTTGTTAGCTCAGGTTGCACTGGACTTTAGTTGACAGAAAAGGGTGCTGACGAGACCGAACACCGAAGAAAAGGCTTTTCAGTATTTTGATGTTTATGCCCTGATCTGGAAATGGTAGAAAAAACCTTTGATGAACAACAAAGGAATTATAGTGTTTCAGCAGAACCTAAGGAGACTTTTTTAAAAAACCTTGGACATGTGTCTAAACTCCTTCGATGTTTTCTGGGCGATATTTTGTCGCTGGGTGAATCACACTTCGAAGCCGGACGTAAGGAGGAAGAAGAAATTTTGGGCTTATCTGGTTACTATTTAATATATCATCCAGGGGATATCTAGGTTAAGGTGAATGAGCTAGAGCATGTGTTGTTGGTGGTATAAGATGGGATCGGCGACATGATTTGGCGAACGATTACATTGAAGCAACTTTGATCGAAAGTAGCCCGAAACACTGTATTCCTGTTGTAATTATGTATTGCACCTCGGATAGCTCTAAATATCCTAGCAAAAGTTCAACATTAATTTGAGTAATATGCTCTCCGAAGCGTCTCAAAAATCACCAGAGAGAAACCTCATTTAAGACTTGAATGTGAACGTCTTTAGTTCAGATAAAAAAGAATTCAAGGCTATTCTAAATAAGTTTGGTTTTAACAAATGGTGTATAAATTCACGAGAATCAAAATCTACCGGAACTCTTGCTGACATCCTATTAACAAACAGTTCCACCCATGTAACAAAAATTGAATTTATTCTAAGCAGCATCGGGGAACATTGTACAGTTGGTTGTTCAAGAAAATTAAATCATACAAGTTTCAGACCAAGAAAAATAACCTGCCGCGATTACAGGTGCGTTACCACCCTATAAGCAGTAAATGAAGAGCTAGAAACGGTTAAATGGTCAGCTTCCATATCTGTAGAAATGAGAACCAAAACTGGTCTTAATGAAGGTAAGGTTTCTTACCATTTTCGAACGTCGTGCCCCAAAGACCTGTGAAAATTTAATAGGCAGCCCTGCTCCCTGGTCAAAAAGTGATTTAAAAAAACCTCACGAACGATAGAAATAAACCCTTGAAATTAAAGAGAATTAAGACCAAATTAGACTTATCCAAATGTCAGTCCAAAACAAAGAAGTTAACATCACGATCAAAAAAGCCAAGTCATACTATCATCAAAATCTACTAAAAGAAAAATCTAAAGATCAGAATCGGTTTTGGAAGCCGTCACGTCTAATGCAAGAGAGGGATCACCTATATTCTTCTTTAATTAAGAAGACAAGAAAACAAGCGATGCGATAAAGGTCACATGATTTTTGTGATTTTTTTTAAAACAATCATAACGACTAAGAGAGAGAGAGAGAGAGAGAGAGAGAGAGAGAGAGAGGGAGAGGGAGAGGGAGAGAGAGGGAGAGAGAGAGGGGGAGAGCCATTTCGTTATGCAATTTTGTCTGAAAAAAGAACTGATAAAAATTCCATTTTCGGCCAGTATCAAAGCTGGAACTTGTAAAAGAGATCTATTAAGCGAAACAAGTCAATCGGAATTGACAATCTACCACCTTGATTGTTGAAGGATGCTGGGCGTTCCATATGAGCTACCGTGACACACCTTAATCTTGCACCTCGGACGGGATTTTTTTCCAACAGAATGGAAATTTGGAAAACATTGTGCCGACACAAATCTGGCTTCTGCTAAAGTTTCGACAGCTCCAGATCAATTTATT
>RDPX01000038.1:1850447-1870949 GCA_003991215.1 Morbakka virulenta | reverse complement strand
GGGGTGGGGGGATGAGTTTAGTGTAAAATTCGTTTCATTTATTTGAAATCGGTTGATCATAGAAAGAAAAGAAACTGACTGCGTAAGAAAAATAAACGGTCACAAACTCGGAGAGGAGGAATCGACTTTGTTAGATACGAGGCCATTAAGGACCATTACTGATCAAGACTAGTGAACGCAGTGATTTTCATAGCTATTGCCCATATCTATGGGCATCAAAATATCTAAAAATGAGTGAAAAACTAAAAGTGAAGAACAAATAATCATCTGTTTATATTTGCGAAAGAAAAGTAAGGTAAAAGTAGGAAAATTTATAACGTTAGATTCAATACAAATGAAGAGCACAGCACAAAGAGTACAACGACAATAGTTAGTAATTGATCAAAGTTCAGAATATCATTCGGTAGATAGATAGATAGATAGATAGATAGGTAGATAGACTATGTATGTATATATATACACATATATGTATATATATACCCACATATATATATCTACCCATCTATCTATCTATGTATATTTATATATATATATATATGTATTTGTTTTTTGTATTTGTGTTTTCTTATTATTGTTTTTTCTTTTTACTTGTATCTTGGTATGTATTTATGTATTATTTACACAGTAACGTAAAATTTATTCTTGACATATGTATGTGTATTTTTTCCCCGCTATGTCATAAACTAAATGTGCTTTGTTACGTATCTAGAACCTACTAAACCACAATTTAGAAGAGATATCAAAGAACCCCAGTATACCCATAGCCTGTCACGTGGACGTGGAGAATTAAAGATTTCCATCGGAAAAGAAGGTGTTGCATTTGTTAACTCCATCATTCAAGTTGATTGTTCAGTCACTGGTTTTCCTGTGCCACGATTGCTATGGAAAATTAACGGAAAGACATTGCTGAATGATAACTTTGCACTAAACGCATCTGGTTTTAGCCTGAAGTATATTGCTTCATCAAAAGAAACATTGATCTTTCATTGCACTGCGATTAATGCAGCTGGAACTGTGACTGGTGTCGCTACGGTTGATATTATTGGTAGGTTTTTCCATACTTTGTATTGCATACCTGCGGTATAGTATTCGCGTTTCACCTCTTTTTTATTTGATTATTGTGTGATTGTGTGTGATTGTGTATCAAATTTAATTCTTGTCTTTTTTGCCAGTTATTTATTTTCTGATCTACAGTGAATGCAACGAAACTTAACAAAACAGAATCACTTTGAGGACATAATCATGTCAAAAGCATCTTTTGGGAACAGAACCATATTATTTACTGACATTGTTCCCCCGTCCACCTCACTCTTTAGCTGTATCTTTATGCAAATGTTGTGACTACTACTAGTACTACTACTACTAGTAATACTACTACTAGTACTACTACTACTACTACTACTAGTACTACTACTACTAGTACTACTACTATAACCAGTACTACTATTACTACTACGTCTACTTCTACTTCTATTACTACTACATCTACTACTACTACTACTGCTGCTACTACTACTACTACTACTACTGGTACTACTACTACTACTACTACTATAACCAGTACTACTATTACTACTACGTCTACTACTACTACTACTATAACCAGTACTACTATTACTACTACGTCTACTACTACTGTTGTTACTATCACTACCACGTCTACTACTACTACTACTACTACTGTTACTATTACTACAACTGCTACTATTGCTACTACTACTGTTACTAT
Organism: Morbakka virulenta; assembly: GCA_003991215.1. NCBI lineage: Eukaryota > Metazoa > Cnidaria > Cubozoa > Carybdeida > Carukiidae > Morbakka > Morbakka virulenta. Next base: position 1,869,220 of record RDPX01000038.1, on the reverse strand, counting down.
TACTACTATTACTACTACTACTACCACTACTGTTACTACTATTACGACTTACTACTATTACTACTTCTACTACTATACTACTACTACTACTCCTACTGCTACTATTACCAATACTACTACCACTACTACTACTACTACTACTACTACTACTACTACTGTTACTACTATTACTTCTGCTACTACTATACTACTACTACTACTACTACTACTACTACTACTTCTCCCTCCTATATTTCTGGTGAAGCAATAATGTTTTTGTTTATTTTCAGATGTCACGAAACCTGCAATTCAAAGGAAGAAGTCCAATATCAAAGACACGAAAAACATGTCAGTTGTTATTAGCATAGGTGAAAATGCACAGGTATTAGAAGGATCAAAACTGACGATTCGCTGCCCTGTAACTGGTGCACCAAAGCCAAGTATAATGTGGAGTTCAACATTTGGTCCGCTTTTATTTATGCCTTCAACGAAAGTAAAACAGGGTGGAAAGCGTCTTGAAATTAGCCGAGTTACAAAGCGTCACGCAGTTACGTTTAAGTGCATTGCAAACAACTTCGTCGGGTCAGATGTTCAAATGTCGAAAATCACAGTAGCAGGTAAAAATAGAAGTATAATAGTATTGATTTGTTAGTATTACCTGTTTTTCTTTTTTTGTTGTTTTTTTGTTTTTAATGATTTTTTTAAAAATGATTAAGAACCAGAGAGGACATAGTATCACTAAGTGTATGGGCCTGTGAAGAAATTACAGAAAAATGAAAAATCAAAAGATGAACAAATAACAAGGTTAGGATAAAGAAAGATAAGATTTAACGTGAGGCTTAAAAAACATTCAAGTCATATGATGTAGGAAAGCACTCAGATCTCGAAGAATTTCACAGTTTTGAAGTCTGAAGAGAAAAAATTACAATCAGAAAGGATTTATTGCAACGAGCTGCAACAATTGGTTGAGAATGAAGACTTGCGTAGAGTATTAGATCCTTCCTTTTCTAGGTGAACAAGAACACCCTTGATAGAAAATTGCGACGTTTTTTAATGTAGCCAAACGAAGTTAAAGAGTGACAATTGTTTGTTACACATTTAATTTGCACTGGCAAAGATTCTGTCAATACTCGCATTTCATTAGTTACTATGAGGTTAGATTTCCAAGGAAAGCGACTCTGCCAGCCTTTCAAACTGTATAATTAAGAAGGTTGCTTGGGAAAGACACGTATACCAAGAATAGAGTAATTATCTACTTGTTAACTTTGCCCCGGTTTCTGGTACCTTATCGTCATTTTGTAAAACCATAAAAATGGGACAGTTGGAAAAAAATAGTACCTCCTGTTTTGTACTTCCTGTTTAAAAATCCAAATTGTTGCCTTCAAGGGAATACCTTTACAACCCACCAAGTCCTTTAATCTTACAATCTGCCTATCAATTCTTGCCATGAGAAAGCAACATCTGATCACTCTGGGATTTCTTTTTGTAAAGCTGCGGATGGCAACTTACGCCACCGCGATTATTTTTCCTATCCCCTGACGTGCACACCGGTTAATTAAATAGCGGTTTTTTTGCTTATGATATTTTGTTTGTTTGTTTCATATGTTTATTTAAAATATCTTTTGGGTACTGTTTAAGATTTCCTCTGTCCTAACCAAGCATTTATGTCACGCTACTTGTCATTAATGTAATTGTTGTTCACTGGACCTGGAATTCGTTCCATATCATTTCATTTCTCTTGAGACAGCATATTACCGGGCCCTCTATCCTATACTTTTATTTTTGAATTTATGCTCAGTGAATTTGCTACAGTTCTTGTTCACTAGATATTCTGAACATAAAAGAAGCCAATAATACACCACAGTGTTTCTCCGCCATCTCCATTTACGTCCTTTGTATCAGACATTATTTATTCTGTTGCGTTTTGTTGTTTACGTTTCAAATGTCTTGGTTACTGTGGATGCATTTGTTATTATACGTTTAGGGAAAAGGACACCAATATTTATTCCTTTTGCTTCTCACAGAGACATCCGAGCCACAGATCGTGCTGGTTCATAAAAATATTACTGTTACCGATAAAGAGGAACAAGCTGTTGCCTTGGTTGGAACGAAGATAAATGCACTACCAGGAGTAAAGATTATCCTCGAGTGTCATGTGTCAGGTACTCCCAAGCCAAACGTAAGGTGGGAAAAAAATAGTAAGCCCTATCCGATGGCTCCTACCTCTTTAAAAAATATTAACACTTGGTCAATTTCCTTAAGCCCAGTTAAAGTCCGTGATGCCGGAATTTATACTTGTATTGCACAAAATCCACTGGGACAAGATAAGGGAAGCACCATTGTTCATGTCGGTATGTGAATTGCCTCTACATTTCGTTTATTGATTGGTTGATATGAAAACCATTTTGAATCTATTAAATTTATCAAAAGTAGCTTCGTTTTGTTTTGTGATAGCAGAATCAGATATAGAACTTTGTTTCAAACTGCCTCTAAATCTTATCCATTCAATGTTACTTTTTGTGAACCTGTTACAGGATATTGCCAAGCGACCTAACAGCGTAGTTTAGAAACCACAAGATCACAAGAGATTATAAATATATTGTAACTGTACTATACTATTACAGGACACGATAGTATGCAGCAGTGTTATGCTATATTGTACAATGATATAAAATACCACAGAAAATTGAAAATAGTCTGTGTGCACAGGACACATCTCAAACCAGTGCCTATGGGTGTGGTGGCCAAAATTAAGCATTCTTGGTTTCCTGGTTCAATTTATTTTTTGGTTGGAGACCTTTGTCTCTGGTAATGAACTCATAGGAGCCCTCTCTTGTTTTAGTCCTCTCAGCAGCAATATTGAAAGCTAACATAACCCGTCTTTAGTGCAAAGCTGCAAAGTGCCCTGACAACAAATCTGACCTTTCTACGCTTCCTGGTCAAAACGATTTTTCGATTGTAGGTCTTTGATAAAGACCTATAGGACCCCATTTGACCTTTCCGGTTTCCCCAGCGGTCTTGTCAAAAAAACAACATAACTTATCATTAGAGCAAGGTGGCAAAGTACCCTAGTACCAAATCTGGACTTCCTGCATTGCCTGATCTTTAATTTTATTCCGACCGCGCACAGAGACATAGAATTTTTTAACTTTATATCCTTACTGTGTGTATTAATCAATCGAATTTACGTATTAATTGGCTGCAAGATACGTGATTATAAAATTAGAATAAAGTCTAGGAGAAAATACAAGACTAGTTTCTTTTGACATTGTAAACATGCCTACAAACATCATAATCAAAATGGAACCGATTGTCGTCACCACATTCTTGGGGAATCGTCCCACCAAAACCCCATCAACTCGATACGTTTTTGAGGGGCTTAACATTTCCTTACACAACAAAAAAAACAAAAACTTTAAAGTTGGCCGACATTAGTTTACTACAAACCAGAGGGACCGTAGCAGGTGCACCAAATTCCGGCTCCTTTGCTGACATGGTGGTGTCATCCCTTGTCAGCAAAGTATTTCGTGCCCAGATATCTATATTAAATGAAAAGAAGTACTTTTCGAGGTATAGGGATGATTGTTTGTCGTTTGGGATGGTTTGAATGATATTTTGCAAATTTGTTAAGCGATGATATGAAATTTTCTGTGGAAATGAGGACCAATGAAACCTGTTTTCTGAATGATCGGGATACTATTGTCAATGATAACTGGAAGCAAAAACTTTATTTTGTTACACATTTTTAGAACTTTGCAATCATTTATACAACGATCCTGACATGGACCACTTGTAGTACCTTGTAGCAAAGTTTAAATAAACTCCCATTTAGTACACCACTTAACGACAAACATTTCCAATTAGCCAGTATATAATATTACTTGACTTCAATCACCAAGATCCTTTCTTTTAAACCCAAAAATCCTCCCATTTATCTACAAACATTCCTTACCAAACGTAATGCTACTCCGAAGTAAGTTGCACCTCTCATGAAATAACACCATCTTACCTTAAACTGTATTTAATTTTGTACTCTTTTTGTATGTTCATTGTACTTAGTACACAGATTAAATTTATTATTTCTAGGTATCAGGCCGAGAATTAAGAAACTGCCTTTCTTGGCAAGGGAGGTGACAAAATTGACACCAAGCAGGACAACTGTACTTGTTGGAGTAAACGTTAAGATCATTCATGGAGGCTTCTTAACCCTGCGTTGTTTAGCATATGGAAAGCCACAACCAGATATTAGATGGTATAAAGATAGTTCAGTTCTTATACTTGGGGCCAGGATGAAATCTAGAAGTAGAAACCTTATTGAAATTGGCCCTATGACATTGGCAGAAGAAGGGCGTTACACTTGTGCTGCAGAGAATCAGTTCGGAAAAGTAATGTCGACATCCATTATAAGCGTCATTGGTAAGTGATTTCGTATTTTTTTCAAGGCTGGATTGGGGCAGGTGAATGGATAAAGAAACAAAAATACAAACAGATCGTGCCAGCTGTGTTTGAAAGATAATCATTTTTTGTGTGTATTCCTATAAAACTGCATGATCTTGACTTTTCCCCTTCTTCTGGTTTCGCCTCATTATTTCATTGCTATAATGACTAGTAAGTTTATTTTACGGGCGTTATTTTATAACGTTATATTTGCTCATTCAGTTGAAATTATGCACGGGTATGTTTTTCTTAAATATCACTGTTTTTAAAGCTAGCTAGAAAAGCAGGTAAATAATTACAAAAGGCAGGAAGGTTTATCCTGTGTCGTGTGTTTGTGTGTGTGTATATGTGAGGGACAGACAGACTGACGCACAAACGGACAGGCACAATGAGGGAGAGGCAGACAAGCAGAGACACAGAGAGACACACACATACACAGAGTAACACAGAGAGAGTGAGAGCACATGACACTAGAACTTTTATCGGCTTTCTGTTTTCCTAACTTCTTGGCAGTTATCCCTTGCATAATTGATATTAATGGTAACGTGTTTCCTCTCTAGAGAACATAACTGTACCTCCCCACAACAGTCCTGTCAGTAATAGGTTGACCTTCCAAAAAAGTCTCCTTTTTCTCCAAATGCTTTAGATAACTATAATATTCTGGAATATTCTTTCGCTTGGCAATATTGTTGGCGTTTACCTTTTACTGAATTTGCATTTCATTTCAAACAACATTCCATATTTAATTATTAAGAAAATTATATTTCTAGCTATTTTTAGAACATATGAAAACGGAATCACCATTTTTCTTTTGTTTTGCAGTACCACCGTCAATCGACTCCATCCATGAAAATATCGTAGCTACAGGTGATGTCCAGAAAGTACACATCGTGGTTGGCTCACAGCTTACTGTACAAAAAAAGCTATCCGTGAGTATCAGTTGTCCGACATATGGGCACCCACGACCAAAGGTAAAATGGATTCGGCCCGACTCAATGTTTGTGATTGATCCGCGTATTCGCATAACAGGAGAAAACACATTACGTATTGATGATANAGGAAGCATGATCCAATCGGACGGTAGATGCGCAAACGAGATCAAACGAAGGATTGCTATGGCGAAGGAGACTTTCCAGCGCATGTCGAAAGTGCTGAAGAACTCGTCCATACAAGTAGGAACCAAGATAAGGATAATGAAGTGTTATGTTCTTCCTGTTCTGACATACGGCTGTGAAAGTTGGACAATCACACAAGAAATGGAGAAAAGATTGAACGCGGTCGAGATGTGGATGCTGAGAAGGATTTTGCGAATCCCATGGACAGATCATATAAGTAACGAGGAAGTACTGCGAAGAGCCAACTACACCAAGGAAGTCATGAGGACAATAAGGAAAAGGCAGCTGTCGTTTTTCGGGCATGTAATGAGGAAAGAGGGCTTGGAGAACCTAGCAATAACCGGAAAAGTACAAGGGACGAAAGGAAGAGGAAGACCAAGACTCAAGTATCTGAAGACCTTGGCCGCAGTGACCAGCACTACCGAGGAACAGCTGTTGAGGAGAACAAGGGACAGGAACCTGTGGAGAAACATGACCGCCAACGTTCTGGAAGGACACGGCACCTGAAGAGAGAGAGAGTTTCCTCTCTAGAGAACATAACTGTACCTCCCCACAACAGTCCTGTCAGTAATAGGTTGACCTTCCAAAAAAGTCTCCTTTTTCTCCAAATGCTTTAGATAACTATAATATTCTGCAATATTCTTTCGCTTGGCAATATTGTTGGCGTTTACCTTTTACTGAATTTGCATTTCATTTCAAACAACATTCCATATTTAATTATTAAGAAAATTATATTTCTAGCTATTTTTAGAACATATGAAAACGGAATCACCATTTTTCTTTTGTTTTGCAGTACCACCGTCAATCGACTCCATCCATGAAAATATCGTAGCTACAGGTGATGTCCAGAAAGTACACATCGTGGTTGGCTCACAGCTTACTGTACAAAAAAAGCTATCCGTGAGTATCAGTTGTCCGACATATGGGCACCCACGACCAAAGGTAAAATGGATTCGGCCCGACTCAATGTTTGTGATTGATCCGCGTATTCGCATAACAGGAGAAAACACATTACGTATTGATGATATTGAATCTACTGATTCAGGAATTTATGTCTGCACTGCATCCAATCTGGGTGGATCCATTAACAGAACTTCACGTATAGCTGTTGGAGGTAAAGACATAATTGACGATGCCTTCCTTTTTTTTCTGTGCCCTGATTTCTGTTTCATACAGTGTAGATATTGGTTCCAAAATTGGTTGCATCTTATTAGTAAAATATACCAGGCTTCAAATGTTGAAAATACAATAAAACCACAAATTACATGTATTCGAACCTATATATTCCAGGCTTTTTTTAGAATGGTATTGCTGTACACCAAAAATACCCCCGTTACTCGGACTAACGCCCTAATTGGTTATTTTTGTCAAAATAATTGTAAGCCGTTCTTGTTTTTCGTCCCCATTCCTTGTTTCTATAACTGAATACTCAGAAGCTTTGTCGCTAGGACATATCCACAGCAACTACAAGTTTCTGAGTTCATTCTTTGGAGCACAGAAATCTTTCGCATGTTACAAGAAAGGTAATTGTCGGCGTTTTGATACACAGTCAATTGAAGCACTTCCGAATGCTGAAGCAGTAAAGAAGGAGAAACCATCCGTCGCCCTAAAAATTAAAGCAACGGACAGGTGTATTATTTATTTACAGCTTTGTAGCATTTTTGTCCAAAATTACCAATATTCGTCATTGGCATGAATTTTGTAAGAAATATTAAAAGGTGCGTGTATTTTGTATTCATTGTAAAATAGGTGTTAGGATAGTGCCTTATCACGTGGCCTGCAAATGTTTTGAAACATATAGAAGGCGAAGAAAGTAAATTAAAGCCCTTTACCATGGCTGTATGGGGTTAAATTGAAAACCGTAATTCAGATTCTATTTTTTTTAAACAAATACTTCTGGTTTTTTCTCTAATTATAATGCTCAAACTTTGTTTCAACAGACTGTTCATTAGTGCTAAAGCCTATCCCGGAATGGTACTGCAAACCCTGTTCCTTTCCCCTCACAAGAATACAGCATGTCTAGTAGCATCATTTTTTTTATAGTGAGCCTGAAGAGATCAGTACTAGCTTTGATTGAGTCCAATGTAAATCCTATGACCATATTTAATAAATCTGGAAGAATTTGATGACCTTATTGAATATTTAGGTCGGACAAATAACGAGCTAATTTTTGTCAAAATAACAACAATGAAACTTACTTCAAAATAGGACCAATGGATCTCCCTAGCAAAAGGCATGTGGACGTAGACCCATTTTCTATTTTCTCAAATAAAACTTCCTATGTTGATATGCTAGCATGAATGGTCTAACTTTAGCACCATGTTGTCAGCACATACCATCCAAATGCAACTATATATTGAGGCAAATGAAACTATTGTGATTGCAGTACTGATGCATAATTGTACCAAAACGTCTTCGGTACCAATAGCGTATGCATTGGGCCTGGAAGAGACATATAGCTCAATGACCTTTCTTCTTAAATTTGTCAAAAACACTAAATAAAATTTGAATAATTTTGGAAAAGTAAATACTAGTGGACCCCCACCAATGTTTCTTTTTTCACTTTACTTTGAATTGTTTGATGCAAAGCTATCTTAGGATGATGGATAGGAATAGGTTTCGGTTTCACTTTCACAAAAATGGAATTTGGAGGAGAAAAGGTAAAGCATAGCTGCAAGTATTTATTTTCGTTCAGCTGGAGATACAAGACGTGTGGCTTATTGATTCTTTAAAAAAAAAAGCTGAACAGTTTTAAACTTGAACCCTGGGACTTAATGGTCAATGTAGCTTGTGACAGTAATAGATAGGAATAATAATTCTTCTGAATGGTGAGCACGTTATTTAACAGATCTCAAAAAGGAGGGGCAGTGTGTTTTGACAGTGCACTTCTTGCACTCCCATCTTAAGTTTTCCTCCTGATGGGTAGCATAGGCTGTAAACATGTAAACAANAGGAGAAAAGGTAAAGCATAGCTGCAAGTATTTATTTTCGTTCAGCTGGAGATACAAGACGTGTGGCTTATTGATTCTTTAAAAAAAAAAGCTGAACAGTTTTAAACTTGAACCCTGGGACTTAATGGTCAATGTAGCTTGTGACAGTAATAGATAGGAATAATAATTCTTCTGAATGGTGAGCACGTTATTTAACAGATCTCAAAAAGGAGGGGCAGTGTGTTTTGACAGTGCACTTCTTGCACTCCCATCTTAAGTTTTCCTCCTGATGGGTAGCATAGGCTGTAAACATGTAAACAAAAATTTGGAGGAGAAAAGGTAACGTGGGTAGCATAAGCTGTAAACATGGAGATAGATTCAGTTAGGACACAAACCGTTGGAAAGTAGATAATTAGGGACATTCATGCCAAGTATAATGGAAGATTACTGAAGGTATTTTGCAAAAAGACTTACGAAAAGTCACTAACGTAAAAGCAATTCGTTGAAACTTCCGAAATACCTGTTACCTGTACATTCTACAGGCTTATAGTTTAAATAGTTAGTAATAGTAATAGTTAGTAATAGTTAGTTAGTTTTAATTCTTATAATTAATGTGAATCATTATTAGCAAGTGTTGAAAAAACTGTTGAAATGTAAAACAGTTTTTCTGCGTGTTTATTTTGCATAGACAGATTACTTAGGGGTTTTTTATGTCCTTATCGTTAAAAATAGTAAAAGTTTTAATTATCAAGGAACTAGAAAAATTAAGGTCGTAAATGAAAATGGTTTTCAACTTTTTTTAAAATCAGTACAATTAAATTTATCAGGAAAACTTGCTTTGATACCATGGGCGTAGCAGCTGTTAAAATTTCTTGCTGAATGCTATTGACTGAGGATGGTGACAGTCAAATGGGACAGATTGACAGAGCGGAATAAATAAAAGAGATTTCCATGATTTGTGTCACAGAAAAATGCTTAGCACTGTCAAATTCAGTCGGAACTTCGCCAGCAAACAGGTAGAACTATAAAGAGTCACTTTTCAAAGCACTAATTTATGACACCCGACCTAGAAAATAGTGATATGCGCATGTTACAAGCAAGGAGCTTTTATTGGTCGGTAGGCATGGCTAAACCACTAAAGAAGGATTTTTGTTGTTGTTGTTGTTTTAGATATTCCCTCGGCAGAGGTTTTCCCAATACAACAATTTTCTGCTGCTGAGCAGGGTGGAGATTTTGACGTAGAAAAACATCGTTTAATCATGAGACGAGGAGAGGAAGTGACCCTAAATTGTTTGGTAAAAGGAGATCCAGTACCGAAGATTTCGTGGTTTAAAGACGGTGCTAAACCGAAAATTGATGGTGACAACTACAAGGTTATCGGTGGTAGATTTGTCATCAAAGCTGCAAAGCTTTCGGATAAAGGAAAATACTGTTGTCGAAGTAGGAATGTTATTGGAGAAACCATGGCAGAAATCGAGCTCATTGTTGGAGGTAAGATCACTATGATAACTATGAAAAATGATTAATTTAACTTTTAAAACAAACTTACTCTTTGTATATCATCCATCTATCTTTACTTGCAACAGATAATAATGCATCAGAGGTGGAATCGTATCAAAGTTGCGATTGCATGAAATATTTCATTTTATCTTGAGTGAAATGGCATTCTAAGAGCAATAATCAATAATATTATCACTATTTCACTGCCACCCGGGATGCAGTGATATTATGAATACACTGTTGTGAAATTACAATGAATCAAAGATAAAATGGTACCACAAATGCAATAACATTAACACTTTAATAGTACGACTTCTGCAATGACATACAAAGTGCTATGTTAGGAAAGTATAATTTTTAACTGAAAGCATGGTGCAGGCATATCACTTTTTAAGTTGCATCAGAATCCAGTGTAATGAAAGTACAATGGTATCACTGTTTTGATGGCAGCCGAAGTGGAATGCCTTTAGATATGTAGGGACAGCACACTTGCAGATGCATATTTTTTTTAGTATTTTGAGCTACTAAAAGATATAAAAATAGTCGCGCTACAGGAAGAGAATGAAACCCAGTTAACTGAAAGTCACACAAACAAAAAATTACATTGACTAAATTTTTTTAAATGGTCACTCCTCACCTACCCTCCGTTTCTTTCCCCATCGAAACACACGCACAGTTATGCATACATAAACAAACCGAAAGGAATCTTGTGTATCCATATGCTATTTATGCTTACCACAAAGCATAAATACACAAATCACACTTAATTTTATTCTTTTAGCTCCAGTTCATCATTTGAACTACCAATCATAAAGAGTAAAGTTACTCTGTTTATTTTGACTTTTCTCACTTTCAATCCCTTTTGCAGAACCGTTTATTTTTACAACAGCACTTTTTTCTTTTTCTTTTTATCTAGATGCTCCAAAGATACCATTGGCTGGCGCAGAAGTGAAAACATCAACTACAGACACAATAAAAGCACGTGTTGGGAGTACAATTAGTGCTGTCGAAGGATCGAATATTTTGCTTATCTGTGACCCGTTTGGTAAACCACAACCAGAAATCCAATGGTTTAGAAATGGGGAACCAGTTTCACAGTTTCACAAGGTATTCAACTCTCACTGTTTATAACTCTGTAGCCTATGGTTGCCACAGTTACACATTATTGTGAGCAGGATTGCTACTAACATCCACATAGTTGTCATAGCATCACTTTTATCATAATCATCACCACCAATAAAATAATATTGACAATATAATCATCATCAGCAGCAGCAGCATCACCTTGATCAGCATTCTAATCATCATTTGGATCATCTTTATCAGTGTGATCTTTATAATGATTATCATCATCACCATTATCAATTTTATCATCACCTTCATTTTCACCTTGATGGTCATCATTGTCACCTTAATACTCTTCAGCATCGTCAGCAATAGTATCATCACCAATATTATCTATCATCACCAATATTATTATCAACATCATTATCGTCACCGTAATCATCGTCGTCGTTATCATTGTCAATATTGTTATCGTCTGATGCTTTTTCTTTTTCTAGCTTTCCTTCAAAATCTGCGCAAGGTATTTTCTTTCACGGTTTTTTCCTACTGTAGTTGACCAAAAACATAATCAAAAATATTTTACAGTAAATGATGATATATTAAATATTACTTATTTAACAAATAAAATATAAAGCAAAAACATTAAATAAATAAATAAATAAATAAATAAATAAAAATGTTTATAAGCGTTATTCTTTTTGCCTGGTGACGAGTACGAAGATGGGAATCATCTTGCATTTTTTTTGTATTAGAATATGCAGGTTGTGAATGTTTTTCAAAATTAATACGATGAAATTTTGATCTGCTAAGCCAATTTTTAGCTGTAGTTCATATCACTCGATAAAACCCCTCAGATATTGAATTTTATTGAAAATGCATTGTACCGAATTTCTTGTAGGATGACAGGAAACGATTTTTCCTAATAAATCAACTAGAAACTTTATACTTTCTGTAATCCTTATTTTATTTAATGCTGTTTTGGGTTTTTTTCACAGATAAAATCGGGAGATTTGCTGACTTTATTTAATATTACATTATCAAATTCTGGAAATTATACATGTGTTGCGAAAAATGGACTTGGCATAGCATCTAGCTCTTCCTTTGTACACATAGTAGGTAAGTGCTTGGTCTTCACATGAAGTTTCTTGTACCTCCCTATTTACCCAACACCTACTGATAGGTTTTTTGGCACTAATTTAACACCAATTAGTACACAACCGTTACTGGTAAACAAGGCTTCAATTATTATTTTTTTGTTTTCGTTTTCTGCTGGCAAAGGCACACGTGGCTATGTAGGTTCACCAGGACTTAGAGCAGAGAAATGGAGAGATTTATTAAAGAAGGTACACAGAGGATTTTTAAAAAAGGGGAAAATCACGCGTATGAAGTAAGCAAGAGGACAAAAAGAGTTAAAGAGTTTCATTTTACGTTGAATAAAACTTACAGTAGTATAGTTAAAATTTCGGCAAGCCAGTTTCAAAGCGAAAATTTCTATCTAACTTTCATTTTGTGTCGTGTAAAATGGAACAATTTTGTTAATAAATAAATGTTAAATGAACATAAACAGAAAGATTGGTTGTACCTTGCTTCTCAAAAAAGAGAGAAAGAGATTTAAAAAAACCCTTTTTACAACAAATGTTTGAAGAGGATGTTACCTTCAAGTGTAAAATGAAAGAGACCGAAAGTCAAGTCACTTGTTTTTCAAAGAAAAATTCTGGACAACACATCATCATTGATTAACTAATGAAAATGGAGAAGAAAAATAGAATATTTAATTTTCAGATCACTGAGCTGAAAAACTAGAGCAGTGGAAATTACGCCACCTGAGAGAGAGATGATAGGTGGTTGAAGTGCGTGGAGACGCTGTGGANATAAACAGAAAGATTGGTTGTACCTTGCTTCTCAAAAAAGAGAGAAAGAGATTTAAAAAAACCCTTTTTACAACAAATGTTTGAAGAGGATGTTACCTTCAAGTGTAAAATGAAAGAGACCGAAAGTCAAGTCACTTGTTTTTCAAAGAAAAATTCTGGACAACACATCATCATTGATTAACTAATGAAAATGGAGAAGAAAAATAGAATATTTAATTTTCAGATCACTGAGCTGAAAAACTAGAACAGTGGAAATTACGCCACCTGAGAGAGAGATGATAGGTGGGTGAAGTGCGTGGAGACTCTGTGGATATATATATATATATATAAACACGGTTTTGGATTTAGCATTTATTTTAACCTCAATAAATGTAAATGAAGATCAATAAGGTTAAAATATTCCGCTTTAATATTTTGGAAAGTTAATGAAAACATTCTCTATTTAAGTCAACTTCATAAAATCAATGTGTCAAATGGCCAATCTTAATAACTTTTTTTCCTTCAGAAATAACTATTTTTATGATAGAAAATCGTCAGCTGTTAGATATTTGTTTTCCTCTATGTGTAAATATGCCTTGAGCAATACTTCAGAAGTAATCTTCATTTGTTATTTGCTTTTAGAGCCACCGAAGATTGTTGCCAGCACCTTACACAGCCCAGACAGAAGTGGTAATACAGCAATCGATATCCATTTTTCATCAAACAAGGATATAAGTGTTGTAGAAGGTTGGTATTTTTCACTTTTGACGTATAGCTTCACTATTACCTAGATGGACGGCCTGTAGGTCACAAACTTACTTCAGTTTTCAGTCGCAATCAGATATTGTTACCTTCGCCAAGCAGATTATGTTTTCGTTTGTCTTTCTGTCTGTCTTTCTGCCTGTCTGTTTGTTTGTCTCTTTGTTTTATCTGTTTGTTTCCCTGTGTGCTAAATAAGTTTAAAAGTTACAAATAGATTTGAATAAAATTCCATGAAGTGTTGGTGGCACCATAAGAAAGAACTGAACCAATTTTGGTATTTAGATATTCTGAGTGATTTTTTTGGAAAAATCCCATCAACACTACAAACCAATGGACCCATTTGAACCTGAAGCAAAACACAACGTTTGTCAACCAAGGGTGCTTTGATATATTGACATTTGGTGGTATATTGACATTTAATGGTATACTGACATTTGATTATATTGATATTTGATGGTACATTGATATTTGATGGTTTATTGACATTTGATTGTATATTGACATTTGATGGTACATTGATATTTGATGGTATACTGACATTTGATGGTATACTGACATTTGATTATATATTGACATTTGATGGTATATTGACATTGGAAGCTGTATTGACATTTGATGGTACATTGATATTTGATGGTGTATTGACATTGGATGGTATATTGACATTTGATGGTACATTGATATTTGTTGGTACATTGACATTTGATTATATATTGACATTTGATGGTACATTGATATTTGATGGCGTATTGACATTGGATGGTATATTGACATTTGATGGTACATTGATATTTGTTGGTACATTGACATTTGATTATATATAGACATTTGATGGTACATTGATATTTGATGGTATATTGACATTTGATGGTATACTGACATTTGATTATATATTGACATTTGATGGTATATTGACATTGGAAGCTGTATTGACATTTGATGATACGTTGATATTTGATGGTGTATTGACATTGGATGGTATATTGCCATTTGATGGTACATTGATATTTGATGGTACGTTGACATTTGATTATATATTGACATTTGATGGTATATTGATGTATGACATATTGATTCTTGATGGTGTATTGATATGTGATGTATATTTATAAATGACGATATATTTATATTTGATGGGATATTGATATTATGATGGATTGATGGGTTAGAATTATTGGATTTTTTTTCAAAATTTTTTAATGGCTTGATAATTCATCTTTATTTCATAGATCAACTTGTTGATTTTTATTATCTTTTAGTCCTTGTTTAATGATTATAAATACTTCATTTTTTATTGACATAATAAACAATAATAATTATGAAACTTTTATTCTTCTTATTACCAGGGACTGTGGTGAAACTAAGCTGCTCCTCACAAGGGTATCCAGCTCCAAAAATTTCATGGAAGCAAGATCACTTCTGGATTCGCAGTGAGTACTTTGAAGGTATCCAGCTTGATGAAAGGACTCATTCAGTGAGAAGGGGCAACGATATTGTTGATGTGACAACAAGTACACTGACGATTAAAAAAATGGATACCTTTCAGGAAGGCATGTATACCTGTGTAGCAACTAATGATGCTGGTACAGTATCTGGAATGGTTATTTTAAAGACGAGGAAGAAACCAGAAGGAACATGTAAGCTTTCTTTTTTGTTTAATTCATATTTAACCTTACTTGAATCTCTCTGTGCCAGGAGACACACAAGGCTTAGACATCACTACTCCACCGTGGCTGGTCTGCAGCTGCACGGCGTGCTGAATTGCATGACCTCAAGCCAGCCTCGTTCTGCGCCACCTCCACCATTCTTCGCCAGGTTGTCTTTGCACGGCCTCGCTTTCTTCGTTGTTTAGATGCTCAATCAAGAGCCACAGCACAGTCATCCCGCTGGTCTCTCCTCAGTAACTTGCCAGTCCAGTTTCATCTCCGTCCTCTCACCTCCTTGCTGATCCTCTATGCTCCATTCATCATTAGAGCTGTCTTAATGGAGATGTGTTGTTATCAATTCTTGAAAATTCTCCTTAGGCACTTGGTCTGGAGGATGTCCATGATGATTTTTCTTCGTCTCCTTTGGTCACGTTATAAGTCTCGCATCCATATAGCAGTACTGGCAATACAAGACTCTTGAAAAGGGAGACTATTTGTCTTTCTGTTGATGCCGCCGGCTTGCGAAATGTTTGATAACAGCTTGAATTGTGCACCAAGGCTACTCCCTTTATGAAACTGTTGTGTCCCACCAACCTTTGTCACTTTGTCTCCCAGATATGTAAAGTCCTTCACGTTCTCTATTTCATTCGCTCTTCCATAAAGCTTTTGTTCGCTATTGCTGTTGGTTTTCATAACTTTGTACTTCGTGTCATTAAGCTTCAGTCTAACTTTGGCATTATTTTCGAGTCTTGATGTTTTCTGCTGTGGTTGGTTCATTGTGGATAATAGTAAGGAGAGATCATCGGCGAAATGAAGTCCCATCTGATCCCTGATAGATCACCCCCGTTTTTTTCTGCATGACCCAGTCAATCACGGAGAAGAAGAGGAATCCTGGCATGCAGCAGTACTATTTCACTTCGCCGTCGTCACTGGTAACCAGTCTTTTTTTCACTTTCGTCAATAACGGAGCATTGAAAGCCCTCATGAAGTGTCTTGTTCGCCTGGATTAGTTTTTATGAGAACTCCTTGTCGGCGCATCATACGCCAGAGACTGCCTCTATGTATGGAGTCAAAAGCCTTTCCAAAATCAACAATCGTTATGTACATAACAGCATTTCATTCGATGCCTTCTTTCAAAATATTTCTGAGAGTGAATACTCAATAATTCCTCTGGATACCCGAAACCCGGCTTCTTCCTTTCTGAGTAATGCATCCAACTCTGATTGTTGATCAGATTCCTACTGAGCACTGTGCTGACCAGTAGCAACATTTCTTATCTCTTACAAAGTTGGTGGTTCTTGAGGTGCTTCTCAGTTTAACACTTGCTGAAAATGCTTTTTCCTTCTTGCCATCCATGTCTCGTTGCTCTTCAGCAGCTCTCCGTTCCTTTACTTTTTTTACTGCTGCTGCTTGTTTTGTATTTTGTTGTCCGCTTTTTCAATATATTGTATAGTTCTTTTTTTTCGTCCGTTCTCTGCTGCATTCTGGGCTCTCTTCTTTCTCCACTATCCTTCCCTTCTTGTCCTCACCCCCACTCCTGTTCACCCCAACCCTTCTATTCTGCCTTTCTCCTGGTATTAATCCTTTCTAAATGGGTGGTATCAATCTTGTTTTTTATGCATTTCCTCTTATCTTTGAATTTCCAAGTTTTATCGCTGGCCCATGGCTTGCTTTTTCCTTTCCTGAATACAAGGAAAGGATTTGACGAATCTGCTGCTCTGCTGCTCCCACACATCAATATCTTCACTGTCAGGATTATTCTCTAACAAATTGCTTCTTACTGCCTCTCAGTACTTCCTCTTTGTTTGAAGGACGATTCAGTCGATCTACTTTGAATTTTGGTTTGACCTTGTCTTTGTTCCTGTATGACTTAAGACAAAGCTTGATATTTGTCCTCACCAGGTAACGATGGCTGTTTGCATCCGCTCCTCTCTGTACCCATGAGTTACGTACAGACGACCTTCACTGTCACAAGATGATCGATTTTGTTCTTAGCTCTCTAATTTGCTGGAACCCATGTTGCCATATATATGTTGTTAGTAGGAAATAATGTTCCCTTTATCAAGCAAACAAGGGTGCTTGGCTTTTTAAGCCCGTTTAACTGACAGAACTCGCACAGCCCCCTCCATTGTCATTTGGTGTGCCTTGAGCATGTAGACCCATAGTTCTCTTCTAGCCGGTGTTATCACACCCAACCTTGGCATTGAGATCATTCATGACGATAGTTATGTCGTTCTTGTTACATCCATCCACGATGTATGCTCCTTCTCAATGTTTTCCTTCAGACTTGAATGATAGTCATTTTCCTGTATCTTAATTAGATTCTAGCGTTTATGATCCTCGTGCAGTTCCTCATCGCAACCGTAGATCATTATCTGACCTTTTGTAATCTTATCTCCCCTCCAAACTGCTTTCCCTTTTCCCAAGGATGCCCTGGTAATACCCCACAACCTTCCATGAAATCTGTGGTGCTACACCTCCATTGTAGATTGTTTTCACATTTTACCATTCAATAATGACGGTCGTTTTGGGATTTGCAATAGATCTAATCGGACACTTAGCTTTCCGAAGATTTTCACCCAACTTCGTCATCATGCCATTGCCTGTGATCTCTGTTCCTCTCAAGTTTTCTTGATGAATACTGATGTCCTTAGTTTCAGCCTTCATTTCTTTTTTTATGTTGTTAATACATGGCCTTGTGTTTATATACTGTAGCCACTTTCAATTATTTTAAAGCTTTGCAGTCAAATTCTACTAGTTTGTATTTGTTCAGAGTATTATTTCCATGAAGAATTTTGTTAGTTTTCGCGTCAGCATTTTATGTCTTTCTTCTCTCTGCCTCTCTGTCTGTTTCTGCCAGTCTGTCTCTTTCCCTCCCTCCCCCTCTCTCCCACCCATCCACCCACCCACTTTCTTTCCTCATACTCACTCACTCGCTCACTCCTTCACTCTCTCACAAGTATCCGCGTGAAGTGGTGTTTGGTGTCTTGTGACAAGAACAGAAAGCTACCCAGCAGTAATCTGAAGATAATGTATCTTTAATGCATTTATCCCAAATTGGAACAATAGACAAACACATTAATGGTTACAGGATTTCTTAATTATGTACCATATTCCCCCAAAAATTAAATGAACTCCCCATGACTCATGAATTGTTCTGGTATTTATAGTCTGCTTAATATTACGGTAAATAATATTACGTCACGAGAATAAACTAAAAATATGTCATTTTTCAAAATTTATCTTAATGGAGTAAAATAATTATCTCTAGTATATTTTCGGTTTTTTCTTTTCTCTTAATGTAGCAGTAGGTATTTGGATGTTTTCCCCTTGGAAAGGGTGTGGCAAAGTTTGCATAGGAGCCGAACAAAGCCGCGAAGAAAGAGAAGTTTATTGCGCTTCGCTCTCCGGAGAAAAAATTGCTGATACCTATTGCGATAGAAAGCAGAGACCGTCAGCACAGAGGGGTTGTCAGTCCTCAATTTGTCG
>RDPX01000038.1:1816405-1827703 GCA_003991215.1 Morbakka virulenta | reverse complement strand
TAATTGATATTGACACTATAAATGATGGTGACAAAGAAAATAGCCAAACCGAGAACGATATTGTGGACACTCCAGATACTTCAGAAGCATTAATAAACGTACGAAGATCAGAAAGAATAAGAAGAGCTCCAAATAGATTGGACTTATGATTGTTTAATACATTCTGGTTGAAACCAAATTTAGGCAACTCATCAGCGTCGCTATGTTGGGTTGGCCATTTGTGGTGCTCCAATGCACACCACACATGTTTTATTCATTTATAGGCAATCTAACAGTGTCACTATCTTAGTTTGGCCTTCCGTTATGTTGGATTGTTTTGTGTTATGACTCTGGACAATAATTAAAAATAGCAGAGGGTGAATGTTGTATTTCTGCTATATTAACATTGTGCTTATTTTTGTTCTTTTAGACTATATATATATATTTGAGTTATTAGTTGCTTTGAGCCAATATTACACGGTTTACTACACCTTTTCATTACCTTTTTTAATTGTATCAAATATTGGCACAAAATGGTCAATACAAATTCTGTTATCAATTTGCCCTCACCCCCACCCCATGTGAGAGCTAAAAATCTCTAAATAATTGTTAAATGTTAAAGTTTAAATGACAAAGTTTATTTATATAGGGTTAAAATGTTAACATATAAACATTAAATTCCACTAATTGTAGACCCATTAAGATATCAAAGTTTTGTTAAAATAATTTTGCTGTGTAAGTTGAACAGGTCTATGGATAATACACACCCTTGATATACACCTAAATTTATGTCGATATAGATACTTGTATCATTTCTAATTCTAATATATACTTGTTTTTCTCAGTATAAATTCCTAATTAAATGAATATCTTTCCTATCTGTGTCTGGTCTTTGTAGTCATATAATTTTTTTCTATTCATATTTTACTTGACCAAGGGCCTTTTGTATAGTTGAAAAAGCAGATTAACAGATTTGTCTGTATTTTCAGTTGCTACAGTTTTGTGGACAATAATGTAATAATTTTATTGTGGTCACTGTTTGGATGTCTTCTTTGTATAGCCTCTTTTGTTGTTTTACTGGACCTTTTAAAGGTATGTCGTAGCACATGGTTAAAGTTAAGTTTGTTTATTAACTGCCACACACATTTCTTTTCTGTTCTGGGAGTATATTATGACAATCCTGAGTGTTAGCATTTTGAGACAACACCTGAGACAAAATGACCCTGTGTATCATGGTAAATAAATCCCCAGGGATTTATTTACCATGATATCTTGACTAATTTTGTGATAGTTTCCAATACAAAAATCATATACCATTTCAGTTACTGTCTCCATAGGTCCTGGGCTTTTCTTTGGCTGTTTTATGCCAGTATGTAATTTTATTATCTGGTTTTTATTTATTTTTGTGATTTCCTGTATTTGATCTTTTGTTTTTTTTCATGTTATTTTTTTCTTTTACTTTGATTTGACATAGGTGCCAGAAGTTAATTCTTTTCAACATTCCCAAGTTTGTTTACTTCTATTTGGTATGGCTTGGTATTGATTTTTAAATCATTATTGTATATTTGCATTTCATTGGCCCAGTCTTACAGTGGTAGTCAATAGTGTGAACTGGCAATAACTTTAGGTTCTGTCAATTTTCACCTTGATCCTCATTTTTATAAATGTGTACATATATATATATATATGTGTGTATATATATGTGTGTATTTATGTATATATAATGTATTATATTATATTATATTTATTATATTTTATTTTATTATATTATATTTTATTTTATTTTATTTTATTTTATTTTATTTTATTTTATTTTATTTTATTTTATTTTATTTTATTATATTGGAAAGCATTCTGGTACTGTTTTAGTATTGTTATGTAGTCTGCAAGGTTCCTCACTTTTCTATCAGGGCTGACCCATGCCCTCAGTCTCCAGGACTGTTGCTCATACCATTACTCATCCCATGTAATCACAATTACCATTGTTTATTGAAAAATACAAAGTACCGTAAGATAAGAGCAATATGGAGTCTTTTGATTCTTGTTGCAACAAGTGACAGAGCATGTTTTGACCAACATGCTCCTTTTCAAGTAAATGAAATAACAGCTTAGAAATATTGATGGTAAAAGTTCNTGTTGTATTTCTGCTATATTAACATTGTGCTTATTTTTGTTCTTTTAGACTATATATATATATTTGAGTTATTAGTTGCTTTGAGCCAATATTACACGGTTTACTACACCTTTTCATTACCTTTTTTAATTGTATCAAATATTGGCACAAAATGGTCAATACAAATTCTGTTATCAATTTGCCCTCACCCCCACCCCATGTGAGAGCTAAAAATCTCTAAATAATTGTTAAATGTTAAAGTTTAAATGACAAAGTTTATTTATATAGGGTTAAAATGTTAACATATAAACATTAAATTCCACTAATTGTAGACCCATTAAGATATCAAAGTTTTGTTAAAATAATTTTGCTGTGTAAGTTGAACAGGTCTATGGATAATACACACCCTTGATATACACCTAATTTTATGTCGATATAGATACTTGTATCATTTCTAATTCTAATATATACTTGTTTTTCTCAGTATAAATTCCTAATTAAATGAATATCTTTCCTATCTGTGTCTGGTCTTTGTAGTCATTATATAATTTTTTTCTATTCATATTTTACTTGACCAAGGGCCTTTTGTATAGTTGAAAAAGCAGATTAACAGATTTGTCTGTATTTTCAGTTGCTACAGTTTTGTGGACAATAATGTAATAATTTTATTGTGGTCACTGTTTGGATGTCTTCTTTGTATAGCCTCTTTTGTTGTTTTACTGGACCTTTTAAAGGTATGTCATAGCACATGGTTAAAGTTAAGTTTGTTTTTTAACTGCCACACACATTTCTTTTCTGTTCTGGGAGTATATTATGACAATCCTGAGTGTTAGCATTTTGAGACAACACCTGAGACAAAATGACCCTGTGTATCATGGTAAATAAATCCCCAGGGATTTATTTACCATGATATCTTGACTAATTTTGTGATAGTTTCCAATACAAAAATCATATACCATTTCAGTTACTGTCTCCATAGGTCCTGGGCTTTTCTTTGGCTGTTTTATGCCAGTATGTAATTTTATTATCTGATTTTTATTTATTTTTGTGATTTCCTGTATTTGATCTTTTGTTTTTTTTCATGTTATTTTTTTCTTTTACTTTGATTTGACATAGGTGCCAGAAGTTAATTCTTTTCAACATTCCCAAGTTTGTTTACTTTTATTTGGTATGGCTTGGTATTGATTTTTAAATCATTATTGTATATTTGCATTTCATTGGCCCAGTCTTACAGTGGTAGTCAATAGTGTGAACTGGCAATAACTTTAGGTTCTGTCAATTTTCACCTTGATCCTCATTTTTATAAATGTGTACATATATATATATATATGTGTGTATATATATGTGTGTATTTATGTATATATAATGTATTATATTATATTATATTTATTATATTTTATTTTATTATATTATATTTTATTTTATTTTATTTTATTTTATTTTATTTTATTTTATTTTATTTTATTTTATTTTATTTTATTATATTGGAAAGCATTCTGGTACTGTTTTAGTATTGTTATGTAGTCTGCAAGGTTCCTCACTTTTCTATCAGGGCTGACCCATGCCCTCAGTCTCCAGGACTGTTGCTCATACCATTACTCATCCCATGTAATCACAATTACCATTGTTTATTGAAAAATACAAAGTACCGTAAGATAAGAGCAATATGGAGTCTTTTGATTCTTGTTGCAACAAGTGACAGAGCATGTTTTGACCAACATGCTCCTTTTCAAGTAAATGAAATAACAGCTTAGAAATATTGATGGTAAAAGTTCCATAATCTCCCCACTTTTCCTTCATATATTCTGATATCACGTGACTGTTGTGTATTAGTCGTTTTGTGTCAGCACTGATACTGCTGAAATGGCTGTACTCCCACACAAATATAAACACTTAAGCAATGATTCAATGTCATAAAGCAATTTCTGTTATTTAATTGAGCCATATAACATTGTAAATAAATAGAGAGATGATTGTATGAAAGGCAGTTGTCATTAAGAGTAAAAGGTGAAGGTTAACATTGTAACCAAGATAGCAATTAAGTGTTGTGTCTATTAGCAGGATTTCTCTGACACTACACATTTTTCCTGCATATTGAACAACAATGACAATTTTCATGTATCTGTAATATGGGGATGATACAGTGACTTTGTTTTCTGAGTACAATTTTGAATTTTAGAATCTGATTATTTTGTAAAAACAGATAACTTTTCTTTAATTTTCAAAGGTTTTGGCCAAACTGGTAAATATGCTTCAAAAGCTGGGCATGACATCAACTACGTCGCCTTGTCAGGCATATTGTCTCTGCTGGGGAGAAAAAATGAAGTTCCTTTTCCACCTATTAATCTACTTGGAGACTTTGCAGGAGGCAGCCTACTATGTGTTCTTGGTATTCTCACAGCAGTAATAGAAAGACATTTTTCAAACAAGGGCCAGATAGTGGATTCAAGTATAGTAAGTTTGTTTTGAATTATAGATGGAGAGGAGTTGGAATTGTGTGTGTGCCTTTGACTGTCTGAGGCACATGCTCTCCCACATGAGCTATTGACACTTGTCATTCACCTGATCATTTTTAAAGCATATGCTTCACTAAGTGTGCCATTCTTTCCCAGGCCTTCTTTCCCAGGCCTCTATTGCTGTACATCTTATCCCAATTACTCATCCCAATCACACGTATAAGTCTGATCCTCCTACAGAACAACAACTTCCCTTCAAACTATAAAATTTTATTTTCAATATGTGCATGGCCTTCGTAGTCATAGACACTAGTCCGATTTCAGTTAAATGCACACATATTTTTCACTTTTATAAGTTTGTTTTTTTAATACATTTTAATAGATTTTTTGAATATTTTTTTCTTTGCTTTTTGCATTTTCGCAAAGGGTGCATGTCGAAATTGAAAGAACACAGATTTGACCCATTTTTTTCAACTGAATCAAGTTCTTAGGCACCAAAGTATTAATCCTGTTGGTTTCTGGTAATAATGCCAGAGGTTTGTTGTTATTGGTCAAAATGTTTTTTTCTTAATTTTTACAAATTTTTGAAATATAACCCTTTGAATTAGGATATTACTGCGCATACCCGGCGATCATGTTGACAGGTAGGCATAATTTTGCCTGATAACCAGGAATATAAAGCCAGGATTTCCGAGCCTACAGATGAAATTAGACCGGCATTTGCCAAAACATTTAATATTTGTATCGAAGTGGTGATTTCAGGGAAATCTTCTACTGAAGAGTGGTTCGGGTTGTCATCACTGTTTTTATAGTAGACGTGGACTTAAACAGCAACAAGGTATCTTTCCCGTGGGAGTTAAAGTGTTGGTTGTTTCCACAATAAGTATACCGGCTTTCTTTGGCATAAGATTCATGGAAAGACAGTATTAATTCACTAGAAACTAGTACAAAAATATGATGAAAATAACAATAATTATAATATTAATTTTGTGCCTAACCAAAATATGCTTCTCGTCTTTTTTAAAATTTTATTTCAAGTTTTCAAAAACCTGGTAGAGATTTTTGTAAGAGTCGTTCATAAGCGAAAGGTTATCACAAAGCATAGATCGGCGTTTCAAAGCAAGACATTACTCTATATTATAATGTCTTATTTGTGGTCAACCACACACACTCATAAACACTTATTTTTTTCATAGTATTTTTCAGTTTTCCCACATTTTATAATTGGTATTGTTCAAAACACAGAGAATTTAAATAAACTCACGAACTGTGTAAGAGAATTACGTTTTTGAACATATGTTGATAAGGGTACGTCAGCAAAACTGACGCAAAACGAGTTTTTTGTCGCCAATCAGACGAAAATCCCACAATTCGGCACGATTACGCAGATGTTGATCTGTTTAAGGTCGGCACCTATGTCGGCATTGCCGAATGCCAACACTAACCGAGAGGGTGAGTTGCTGATATAAGGTCTGCTATTTTATGTACATTTTGTTAGAGATTCGTGTTGCGTTCGAGACTACTATAAAGTTGTAAAATGTGCTAGCGTTTAAAATATATTACATTAAGGAAAGGTTTAATGAAGTTGGTAAAAATCATGAATCCATCCTGCTGTCCTGTGTTTTGTACTTTAAATTTTCCTATCGTTGTAACAGTTGCAACAGACTCCCGCCATCAATTAAGTAAACATCCCAGTGATATTGGTAAAACTGTACGGAAACAAGTGACCTTGAAAAATGTTTAAGTTTTTTTACTTTTTCGTGATAATGTCTGCTAACTCCAGTTTTCATCCACCCAAACAATGGTTTTTGACCAAAAAATGAGACAATCACTTCTTATGCCAATTTGGAGTCAAATATGCTTGATCATTTCAGCTTATGTAATGGCTTTGCTCCATTTCTTGACTCTTGGCGATATCGCGATACCCTCAGCATATCGCTCAAATTTGACATGTTATTTTCCTTACTTAGCGGTGGTTACCACAGCAGGTAGATACCACTTTGCATTCCACTTACTCATCTTGGTAAAATTAAAGAATGAAAGATTAGCACTTTACCTTACACAAGCTTTCTGGTTCGAGCCTCACCCATACAACTGGATGTTCTGCACCCAACTTGTTTATTCACTATAAGTGGCATACTACTGAGTTTGTGCATGTTTTCTTAGAAAAAATTGAGAGGGAGGAGACGAATAAGTAAACAGAGACCAATAAATGAACAAGAAAAAAATCACATACAAGAGTTTTAATCAGTAAATAAATAAATAAATAAATAAATGTCTTCTATCCGTCATTAGGCCTTTGAACAACTTAAACATATTGAATTGCTGGAAATTTTGCAGAACTTAGATCTTTTTACTCATGCTCAGTACAAATGTAGAGGATGGCACTCCAGAGGTGACCTTTGGATTGTAATCTTGGAATGTGTCTTTTGTTTTATGGACAAGTCTGGTAAATGATGTGCTATCTCGGAGCACTTCCAAGGTATTGATAACGTGTGGCACGGTGGCTTGATTCATAAGCTTTCTTGTGATGGTATTTGTGGTATCATTTAGTCTTTCCACGCATGTCAATAAGTGTGTATCACACTGGATGAAATTATATCTGCTGAGTATTTGTTTAAGGCTTGCATTCTGCAAGGTTATATTCTTTGCCCATTTCTCTTCTTTTTTTGCATTAATAATTTTCTTTGTAACTCGCTTTGATTCGTCAACATCTAAATTGATGACACTGCCTTTGTACTCCGACTGGAAAACTTGGAGTCTTACCTTAACACAGTCTGGAAATGGGGGAGAAACTGATTGGGATTTTTTACTGCCACAAAAACTCAAGTGATATCTTTAAATAAATAGCTGAATCCTTCTGTTTCACTAAATTTCATTCTCTTAGCCGTTCTCCATCTAAGGGATGCTCATCTCTGTGGCATCTTGGTTTTTAACTTTCTCTAAATCTTTTAGGGATTCTTATATTCAAGTTGTTTTTAAGTTATCTTTCAATAAGGTTACTTCATTGTATCATGCTAAACAACACCTTATTGCTAAAGCCATTTTGTATCTCTATAAATGTTCCATCTGCCGCAACATGGAGTACTGTTGGCAAATCTGGGAAGGCGCTCCGTCATTACACCATGATATTCTTAATCTAATTTAGAGAAATATTTGCTCCTTGATAGTTCCAAATCTTCCTGCTGTGCTACAACTCATGAAGTGTAGCTTGTCTTAGTCTATTCTTTAAGTATTATATAAAGTGTTGTTTTGTTTGTTGAAACAAGCGCAGTTTTGTTGGTCTTGTGTGACTCATTTCTCTCAGCGTCTTCATGTTTGTTCAATTGATGCCTCCTGGTGTAAAAGATCTTTCGATGAATGTATTCTTCCTTTTCGCGTAAGAAGATTGTAGAATTCCTTGTGTAAAAGATCTTTCGATGAATGTATTCTTCCTTTTCACGTAAGAAGATTGTAGAATTCCTTGGCTTCTAAGTACTTTCTCCATCATATGACTTTTTTACCATACCAACTTTTCTCAAGCAGGTTTGTTTTTCAGTTTAGATTTACAAACTGTTTGAGACCCCAAAGACTCTTTGCCTTACTACCCTATTTGTTTTAATATATATCTGAGGAGGCCGTGGCTTAATGGTTAGTGCAGTAGCCCAGTAATCAAGATATTCCGGGTTCGATTCCCCAAGTGGGCAAGCAGAATTTGGAACATTACAAGAGAAAAAGCGTCAGGAAGGGCATCCGGCCAAGAAATTCCTCACAGCCAAAACAAAGCCCCTCTGAAGGCCACCGACTGGGACCCAATTGCTGGGAGAAAATGACGTCAAAACTATATAAAAAATACGTCGAGAGTAACATATTGAATTTCTGTTTGTTTATGCCTTTCATACATCACTGAAGATTAGTTACTTAAGGATCCTTTTCATAAAATGGCAGCATTTTCGAAAGTCTGGTTTATTTTGTAGATTGCTATTTATGCAGAAGTTAGCTCATGCTTTTCTTTTGGTATTAATTCATACTGGGGGCCACTGACTGCTTTTTGCGAAAACATGTCGTTTAAAACGTGATCAAAAATTTACCTGATATGGCCGAAGCTGTTTCATCTAATTCCATTTTTTGTAAAAGTCCCTTTTTCCACAATAGTACACATGAATCCTGATAACATAAACAACTGTCTTTTGGTAGTGCACAACAGTATTGGGATGAAGAGCAATGAAACAGAAACTGTTTTTTACTTAGACGTCGAAATATGTATTATTATTTGTAATATCGAAAACCTTTCCTTTTTTAATCACGTATTTATCTACTTTTTCCTGCTTTCATTCAGACAGATGGTGTGACGTATTTGAGCAGTTTTTTGCATCTTACAAATAAAACGTTCAATTGGCAAGCACAAAGAGGGTCCACTATTCTTAATGCTGGAGCTTTCTTTTATGAAACATATGAGACTAAAGATGGGAAATATATGTCAGTTGGTGCACTTGAACCAAAATTCTATGAGCAGTTTATTGAAGGTAATATATTGTAAAAATGTTAGCATAGTTGTGTCCATTACATACTAATATTTGTGAGTTAATGTTTTTAATACTCAAAGTATTTTGACAATAGTGTATTTTGAATTTGGGCCTTTTCTGTCAACTGTAAGAATTGTTTCTAAAAAAAAGAACATTTATTTTAGTTTTGAAATTATCCTCATCATTGTCATTATCATCATCATCATTATCATCATTATCGTCATTATTATCATCATTATTATTATCATCATCATTATAATCATTATTATTATCATTAGCATTATCATCATCATCATCATTATCATCATCATCGTTTTCCATCCATGCGTATCTGTACCATCAATGAAATTTTTAAGTCGACATTTAATCGCGTTATTAAACTCTGCATTATCGTTTTGTTAGGAAGCTTAGGTGTCTCATTCTGATTTTGCTTCTGTTTTGCTGTTCGTTTTATGTTTGCCCATTGTAAGACATTGGAATTCTTCATTTCAAATTCTTGATTTTATGGAGTCAGTTGAAAGAAACCAATGTTTTTCATTACAGACACAAGAGCTGTGTTTGAACTGCACTAAAAGGCCATGTTTATACTTTAAAAGACCATACGAATAAGCTTAGAAATCAAATTAGACAGTAGACTTGAAATAAAATTAAAATTATGTATGAAACAAAACTATCAAAAAAGATTACTTCAGTAGACAATATGGATGTTACAATGGTTATTTTAAAAGATGCGATCAATCACCACAAAGCTTGAGCGGCGATGAATTTCAATTATGCCACAACGAATATTGCAGACAAAACATGTCTGGAAAAAATGCAAATTTTTTTAATGGAATAATAGAACAATAGCACGATTGATATGAACCAATAGAATTAAGAAGTGACACAGGAAGTGTCGTTCAAATGAAAGGAAGATCCTCCTCCTCCTCAGGTGCCGTGTCCAGGAACGTTGGCGATCATGGCTCTCCACAGATTTCTGTCCTTCGCTGCCCTCAGTAGTTGTAGCTCGCTCTTTGTAGACCATGCTGCAATACTGCCCATGTACTTGGTTCTTGGTCGTCCTCTGCCTCGTTTCCCATCTATCTTTCCCGTCAGCGTCAACTCCTCAAGCTCTTCTTTCCTCATTATATGTCCTAGGAAGGACAGCTGCCTTTTTCGAATGGTGGACAACAGCTTTCTCTTGCATCCTGCTCTCCTCAAAACATCTTCATTCGTAACGTGTTCTGTCCAAGAAATCCGCAGTATTCGGCGTAGAAACCACATTTCTGCAGCTTCTAGCTTCTTTTCGAGGGTTGCTGTGATGGTCCAACTTTCACTCCCGTATGTAAGCACTGGGATTACGTAACAGTTGAGGACTCGGAGCCTGGTGTTCAAGGAAATAGTTTGGTTTTTCAGTATCTTAGACATTCGCTGGAATACCCCCTTTGCTGTGGCAATTCGTTTCCGTATTTCTACCATGCATCTTCCATCTGATGTAATCATGCTGCCAAGATAATTAAACTTATCTACTTGTTGAATGTCTTCTCCATCTATTGATATTTTGCAGCTCAAATTCTCATTCCTTTTGCTAACCGTCATGCAAAAAGTCTTCCGACGATTGATACTGAGACCCCTTGCCCCACTTTCCTCTACAACGGTGTCAAGCAGTTGTTGTAGCTTCTCTGGAGTGTCGGCTATGAGCGTCGTGTCGTCAGCATATCGTATATTATTCAAGTTGTACCCTCCGATCACAAAACCATGTTTTCCCTCGATACTTCTCATGATGTTTTCACTGTATAGATTAAATAGGTCTGGTGAGAAGACACAACCTTGTCTAACACCTCTTCGAATATTGCAGTATTTACCAACCTCGTTCTGCACTCTCACACCCGCAGTTTGCTCCCAGTATAAGTTTCTTATGAGTCTTATATCTTTTCCATCTATGTCTAGATCTTGTATCATTTCTATCATACACTCGTGTTTCACTTTATCAAATGCTTTTGAGTAGTCAATGAAACACAGGTATAGATCCCTCTGCATTTCGATGGCTCGTTCCGACAGCATCCTCATCACAAATATAGCGTTTCTTGTTCCAGCATCTTGGACAAAACCAAATTGCTGTTTCCCTATCTCTGGCCTCATTGCTCTCCTTGCTCTTGCCATTATGACTCGCATAAGTATCTTAGTTATATGACTCATTAGACTGATGGTTCGGTGGAGCTCGCACTCGGTAGCCCCTGGTTTCTTGGGCAGGGCGATGAATACA
>RDPX01000038.1:1788148-1807492 GCA_003991215.1 Morbakka virulenta | reverse complement strand
GTCTTTTTCTAATTACCTTCATCAACTTTCTTTTCATTCCTGCTCTCTCTAATACCACTTCATTGCTCACTTTGGCAGTCCAAGATATTCTAAGAATTCTTCTCAGGAACCACATTTCCACTGCTTCTATTCGTTTCTTCATGCTTTCATTATGGTCCAAGCATCACACCCATAAAGCAAAACAGACCACACATAACATTCTTAGTTTTTACTTGCAGCTGCCTGTTCTTGAAAACTAAACTCATTTTACTAAAAGCATCCTTCGCTAAAGTGATTCGTTTCTTTATTTCGTTCACACATCTTCAATCTAATGTTATCCAACTTCCAAGATAAGTAAACTTTTTAACATTCTTTACAAATTCTCCATTGATAGTTAAAGAACACTTTGAGGATATACATAGTTGCCCTTAGTTCAGCTAATATTTACTGTTTTCCATGTTATTCTCTTCCCTCGATTCCTCATCTTTATTCACCTTAATCATATATATATATATATATATTTATTTTTTTTTGCTGTCTAAAAACTCATCACACGTTTCAATTCATACATTACACTCCAGTTACATCACAGTACAACTACAGTCACGTCTCTCCTTTCTTTGTTTTTATCTCTATCATCATCCTAAATACTGGCTACATTATTAATTTAGCTTTTCTCACTCGGTTAAAAAACAGTTCAAAACTCAGTTTATCAAATTTGTTTATCGAGTGCCAGAGGACTGAGCTTTGGCATGGTTTTCGGAGATACAAATCAAAGAATAACAAATTTTAAATTTTAAAAAGCAAAAGAACAAAAGTTAAAAAAGCAATTTGTTGAAGTGGCTTTCCTGTACAAATATTTCGAATAAATAAATAAATAACTAATAATGACTGTAATAATATTATTAATAATATTTACAATAAAACAAAAGGAGGCATGACTGGGTAAGAACAACAATCCATTGGGAATTATGCAAGCAGCAAGATTACAAACGTACAGATAAATGGTATGAACACAAACCAGAATCTGTCCTTGAAAACGAAAAAAGCCAGTTGCTGTGCTACTTTGAATCACAGATAGATCATCACATAGAAGGTAAGAGGCCTGAACTCATATAATTGTTGACAAAGAAAAAATACTTGTCAGATTGTGGATTTTGCAGTACCTCGAGATCAAAGAGTTGAAATGAAAGAAAAAGAAAAAAAGAGAGAGAGATATTAAGATTTGGCAAGAGAACTAAACGTTCTATGGAATAAGAAAGTAACTGTTATTCCAATAATTTTTGGCGGCTTTGGAAACAGTTCCAAAGTCATTAAAAACAGATTAAACCAAATCGGAATCTGAGCGAAGATTGAAACCACGTTATTGAACGCAGACAGAATCATGAGGAAAGTCTTGAAGCTTTAAGGAGCCTTGTTGCTACTGGAACTTCAAGAAAAGTCTACCAAGAACTATTTTGTTGTGAAATGAACTTAAAGAATAATAATAATAATAATAATAATAATAATAATAATAAAGATGACATAAATAACAACATGGCTCTTGGTGCCATGTGTTGTTGTTTTTGTCACCAAACAGGGTAATAACAAATATCCAGTCTGAATTCAATGTTGCAAATTCCAGACTTAGTACAAGTACTAAGAAATCTTTCCATGTATTGTCAGCTATCACACTAGCAGTGGGGGGTGCTGTTGTGACGAGTTGTTGTCAAACAACAACAACCGCTTGAGCAATGCGCCTTTCATCGCTGGCTGTGGGGCGACACTTGCAAGGTTGACGTGATGTTGCCATTTAGATTTGATTTTCTATTTAACTCAATCTTGTGGCTACAGTACATGTACCTGCGTTCAACTTTCCTGGCTTGTTGCTTGGCGCTGGATGTGGGTTTTTCACCCATTCATCACTAGATGGTGTGTAATCACTCAATAAAAATAATAATACTAATACTACTACTACTACTAATAATAATAATAATGATGATGATGATAACCCTTCTTCATTTAAGTGACTTAGACTTTGCTTAGAGTGAAAAAAGGAAACACAAAATCACCCAGAATATTTTTGTTTTTCTCCCTTTTTCTTTACTTTAAATAATAAGCTGTTGAAAATTTACAAAAGACTTTAGATGGTGTTTTAGTACACAGAAATCACATTTTTACTTTTTTAAGTTCTGTTGCCAAATATAAGCTGATGCCCAAGCCAACTTGGTTAATAGAAGAGCAGATTTAGAGAAAATATGACTGTTTTTCAAATTAGAATGGATTTGAGCTTGTGCCCAAGAACAGGTTTCTATTACCACACCATTAAGAATGAAGTTACATGCAGGTAATATGCTTATGTAAAAAATAGAGAAAAGTTGTTTACTGAAAAATCCAATGGCTTATTGCCTCCCCGCCTTAAAATGATTTCTATTAGAGTAGCAACTTTATAGCATTCTAAGTATGGCAGCACTACTTCATACAAGGATGGGTTTCAGACCTCTAGAGACACAGGATGACCTAAGACGTAAGGTACTCTCAAGCATGGTACAAAGACTGACTGTTTTTAGAAGCAGCTTAAATAAAAAGAATCTGTATGATAATCTGATAAACCAAAATATATTTCATTGCCTACCCATCTTTTTTTTTTTTTTTTTTTTTTTTTTAACGTCATTTTTCCCCAGCAATTGGGGCTCAGACGGTGCCCTTCACTGGGACTTTGATTTGGCAATGAGGAATTTTTTGGCCGGATGCCCTTCCTGACGCCAACCAATGGCTTTTTCTTTTCGCAAAGTTCTAAATTCTCCTCGACAGCTCGGGGAATCGAACTCGGAACTCTTGGTTACTGTGCAGTGCACTAACCATTAAGCCACGGCTCCTCATTGCCTACCCATCTACTATTCATAAATGCATAAATGCATAAAGATTGTGCAAACGTTTTGTTGACAACTTTTAGCCAATGATATATATGCATTCAGGTGAAACATTTGAGAGAACAACTCTCTTAAAAGCTTTAAGTAAATGCGAATTAGATAAAGAAGCTTAGTTGCATTTGCACATTGTTTCCAAAGTATTCCTTATGACGACAAAAAAGTGACGAAAGTTACAGTACACTCACCTTGCGGAACAAACATTCGGTAACTGGCTTGACAACGCATATATGAAGACAAATGCCCGAAATGGTTGACATGATAATCGACTGATGATCCATGATATCTATTTTATTCTTAGTCATCTATCACTTAACATTTTTCATCACGCTTCATCATAGTTCTATCCTTCATATATCATTATTTCTATTTCTCTCTGCGGATAGTTCATTCTTATATTTTTCGTTGTGTTGTCCTTTGTGTTGTGGTGTGGATTGTTAATGTATGGATTGTCCCATTATTGTCATTTTATCAGCCAGTTCCATCTTTGGCTAAAGTTTTCTGAGTGTCTTACTCTCATACTATATGTTGTGCAATATATATATATATATATATATATATATATATATTGCACAATATTTTTCCTGCATTTCGTGTACGGATGATAAAAATAACAAATGTACAATACACTTCACTAGAGCACAATGGAGAGCATTCATCAGTGATACCACTTTATCTATTGCAAGCAATAACCAAGAATTTGGTTTAATGCAATAAGGTTTTTTTTACAGTTTTAAATTAATTGTTTTGGATTTCATTTTAAGGGTTGCTTATAGGGAGAATGAAGTTACAAAAGGTAGAGTATACTTACATTATACATTGCAAATTGTTTCCTGAGGGTTGCTTTGGAACAAAATAAAGCTACCAAAGGTACAGTACACTTCCAATGCACGTGTATTTTTCTCGTCGTTTCCCAAGTGTTACTTATAAGAGAAATAAAAACGTGAAAGGTAAAGTACATTCAGATTTCACATTGCACATTGTTTCCTAAGAGTTTTTTTTCAAAGACAATATTACATAGGAACAATGCACTCATATTTTACATTGTAAATTGTTTTTCAAGAATTTTATATAAGACAAACAAAGCTACGTAAGTTGCAGTACACACACACTGCACATTATACATTTCACATTGCATATTGTTTCTCAGGAGATGCTTTGAAAGGGAAAAGATAAGAGGAGATAATGTACACTTATAAATTGCACATTGTAAAGGCTACATTGTTTCTCAAGAGATGCTTATAAACAGAAGGAAATTAAGAAAAGTAGGGTACTCTCAGATTGAACATCGACTATTTTTTCCCAAAAGTTGCTTATAAGCATGATAGAGCTACGAAACTTCAAGTACTTATATTACATATTGCAAATTACACCATGTTCCTTAAGAGTTGCTCCGTAAAGTTATGAAGGTACCAAAGGAGCAGTATACTCACATTAGATATTGGAGATTATACTTGTTACATCGAACAAGAGTTTTATGTAAGGAGAACGAAGTTGCGAAATGGGCAGAACACAATACAATAGTTACAATAGTTATTCCAGATGGATTACGTCCAGTCTAGTCCAACTAAAATCTAGTTGGATTGTTTCAGCACGACGTGCAAATGCTAAATGGAAGCCTAACGTATACAAGCCGAAAAACTAACGGAACAAGTATAGTAATTAGTAGATACCTCTTTGTCAAAGCAATTTTACTGTAAACGACAAAATGGTGAAGCAGCAATTTAATGTACGAATCTCAAAAAGGGCCCATGTATGTTGCTAAAAATTTGGTGAGAAAAAGATAATAAGAAAACGTTTTACGGCAATTAAAGAGTAAAATACTTTACACGACTCATTTTTACTCCGCAAACATCATTAGCCGGCGAGAAGACACCACTAAGAGATACCATTAGCATACCACACACACACACACACACATATATATAAGCATGTCAAGTGACATAGCCAACTCGTGCTACCCTTGACGTAAAACGTAAAAATTCAGTCTATTCCAAACTTCACTTTCTCTCAGATAGCACCATAACAAAGTTTGTCTGTGGAAAACTATTTCTCAAGGTAGTACGCATGCTCCGGCAGGTGGAGACAGAGAGAGCGTATGACGAGTTACCACGGAAACGAACCTCACATCAAAAGCTATTCGTGATAGAAAGATTAAAAGATTAAGAAATCGACAGCTCTTAATAAGATTTATTCAAAATTTACTACATTTTTCATTTGAAAAGTAGTTCACGATGCAAAATATTAATATTCTCAATTATATTTCAAATATCTCGGATAATCTACATGGTATTGCGGTTGAGTCAATTTAGTCAATCACACAACTTTGACAAAAACAGCTTTCATATTTTTTTCAGAGGGTTTCTTAGGTGAAGAAAAAATCACGATGACAATTATATGTATAAAATTTTCTGGTATTAATAATACTTTTTATTTGTGTATTTCTTCCAGCAACTCATCCGGGATATCATGTTTTAGAAATATATCTAAGATAATTTAAATACTATATCCTTATAGCAATAAAACATATATTCTATTAAAAACAGACAAAAAACCAAACTAACAACAGCTACAAAAGCACATTGTGCATATGCAGTAGACCTGTGGTGAAAAAAGCTTGAATGCGTTAGGAGTAATTAAGACCACCCAACACAAAGTAAGATACGAACAGTAAGGGGATGGTAGATGTAGAAAAATATATACAAGCTATATTGACTGCTATTTAAAAAATTGCAATAGAAGATTGCAAAAGAAGTATGAGCTGTCTTTCCCACCCAACAGTGAAGTACTGACAAGCATTACTGTGCTATTGTCTGGATCCTAGAGTAAGCGACCCCATATGACTGCCAGATACTTCATGGACACCCCAACTTTAAATGCATAAACAACATTTGATATCAAAAGCTTTTGGAACTAGAACGAAACGTCGACGTCCATCGAGTCAAACGAGGAAAACAAAAAGGGAGAAAGAAATGTGGAAGGGATTGTGGGTAGATGTACAAATTACAGGGGATACAGACACTCAAGATTGAATAAGCGACACCAACCGGATGTTAGCTCATCACTTGTAAAGTCGAATTGGGAGAAGTTATTTTGATTTCTACAGATTAATTTGCGTTGATGACGCTTCGTGTACATTGGTGTCTTCAATAATCATACAAATGATAAGAGCTTTTGCCTTTGGAACGAATTTTCAGGTGTAAAAGTAGACCTTAGTACTCTGACAAAACTCATCAGCAAGAACTGAATTAGGTATCTGATGAGGGGTGCTACAACTCAGACGGTGCTTCCTTACAATGTAGTGAGGAAAGACATATTATTTGTTATTGACTTTAAATATAACATAGTTTACTAAATTGCTGATGAGATCGAGGTTGACAAAGGTGGAATGCTCCTCATGGTGTACTTTTAATTTAAACTCAGCAGAATGTTTCATGATGGCAGTTTCGAAACTGATCACCGTCATTCATTGACCGTAGATCATCAATACATTTCATGGTAACCATAACCAGAAGCCTTTGCGGCAAACCAGTCACAACTCATCAAATGCCTTGAAAATATCGAGAGCTATAGCGCTGACTGATAGCAGATATTATCAAACATTGCCTTTATAAAGGAGAGTGATAATAGGGTGACGTTAACACTGGTGTTTTTGTAGACACTATCTTTAGCAGCGTTAGCAACCAAAGCTAAAAAAACGTCTTTCCGACGAGACAAATTTAACCCCTGCAGACTCCAGCCTGGTATTTCAATGTGTCAGGGCGTTTAGCTTGAGAGAATGTAGGTAAAATTCTAGGTTAAATTCCCAAGGTCCCCCAGGTGAAATTCCCAAAACCAGGTAAAATTCTCATAATTTGTCCCAGAAAGAACAGAATTGATCGTATTACTTTCAAAATACGGTATGAAAATAAACAAACCATAGGAGGTTATTACATAAAACATTAAACACTAAAGCTAAGAGGTATCGTAAGGTCAATTCAATTTACTTGATTATTTAGTATCATTGTCACAAGACGAGTATAATAGATAATGATGGCCCGCTAGTTCATTTGACAGGTTTAGCAGGGCTTGCTCAGTCACAGTACTACTTCGAATATCAAATAATTAGTTGATGCACTTTGTATGCTAAATCCTAAAATAAAGGGAACTTGCTCTATCATAAAGAAAGCTTGGAAAAATGGTAATGCCAGTTTCAGATAGAGTACTACTGATAAAGTTGTAAGGAAAGCCATTCAATGTTTATCATTATAGTCTGTGTACAACATAAAGAAAGTTCATCTCTGTTGGTTTTGTGTAAGGACACAAAGTGGTCAGTGGTCACTAATCTTGTACATCATCTACCTGCATAAAATCTAACGATGGGAATGTTATATTGGAATAGGAATACGTGTTGGAACGATGAAGTGAGTACATTAGTAAACTGTTTTAAGATGATAGAGAAGAAAAACCATCATTGCAAAATAGCAAGGATGAATAAGATCTGAACTGAAGGGAGCACCAGGTAAAATATTATGGAATAAAGCTACAGGACTTGATAAGGTTGTTACAGAAGTGTTAATATTATTGGAAAAATTAAAAATGGAAAAGTTGAAAGAGTTAATAAATGTAGTGTATGGTAGTGTAGAAGTATTAGAGGATCCTGGTGTATCCTTGTTTTCGCCTTACTGACGAAACCTGAAGAAATAGAATGTGAACTATACCATACCATTAGCTTTAGGAGTTTTGAAGTTAAACTGATTCTGAAAATTATCATGCAAAAGGCTCGTGGGAAAATAAGCCAAGAAATAGATAAGGAACAATGTGGATTTATGAAGAATACTGCAAGGTGCTATCTTTATAGTACAGCTGCTGTATGAAAGAGAAAAAGAAATGCAGAGAGATCTGTATGTGTGTTTCATAGATTAAACTAAAGCATTTGGCAAGATACATCATTAGACGCTTTTCGATCACCTGGAAGGATTAAATCTGAACGGGAAGAATTTGTGTTTTAAACCTAACCTAAACTTTGTGAAAACCTCGAGCTTGTTTGAATAGTTGATAATTAAATGAGTGGTTACTCAGGTATGAGGGTTAATGGATAACCCTGCCCTGAACAATCCCCTGGACACCCTTTGGCAAGGTGTACCACCCGGTGTAGCCTCCCCTTCCTGGGTTACGGAGCCTTTATCCTGTCGGTCCGTCCTGCCAGAAAGGGGACCGAGCATTCATGGGCGTATGAACCTCCTTGATGAGGTCACCGGCTGGGGATAGCCACCCATTACCTTTTGAGCCAAGCTAGGCCCACCGCCAATAACTGTGGTTGGTGTAAGGAAAGGCATCCAGCCAGAAAAACAACTGCCAATTCTAAAATGCGAATGGTTACATCAAGATTAAGAGAGGAGTAAGACAGGGATGTGTGTTTTTACCTGATTTGTTTTACCTTTATCGAGAAAAGGTTTTTCGAGGAATGGGAGATTTGAAAGGATTATTTTGTAGGAGGTCATAATTTCAATTATATACGATCTTGTACATGATTCAACTCTGACTGCTGATCCTGAGCAAAGTTTACAGTGACTGCCAGATGAAACCGTAGAGCAAAGTGAGAGGAAAGGACTTGGAATAGATCGTAGAAGTTGCCAAATTCAATTACTAATGTAACAGAAAGTAGAAAGTGTAATTTGGAAACCAGGAGGCGAAAAGATATTGCAAAAAATAGTTTCCAAAGATTAGATATTAAAATATGGCAATGGCAAGATGTCAATGGCTACAAAGTATTGGAATGTTATGAGTCATCTACTCTGCTGTATAGTTGTGAATGCTGGACATAGTTACTATCAATGCAAAAGAAACTAGAAAGTAAGGGTTAGAAAATCTTACTCTTATAGGACGTATTAAGGTTAAAGAAGCAAAGGAAGACAGAGGTTAACATAACTGGGAAGTCTTACATAGCATAACAAGAGAAGGGAAAGGCAAAAACGTAAGATTTATTACATACAAAAAGAGACAGAAAACTATGGAGAGCCATAACTGTCAACGTCTGGAATGGATATGGCACCTGCAAAGGGAGAGAAGATAAAAGGTCAAGAAGAAATAAACACACCTGCTCTAAAGGTAGACTTTACGTTATCACAAACAAGCCCTATAAAATACCACATCAGAGGCCATTTAATTTCAAGGAAGAGGATGTGAAGTGATTATTTCAATTTTTAAGAGGGGACGTCTTGTAATTAGTTTAATCTTAAGAACTATGAGGTGTTCGTGGTCACACAATTATCCTACGCATTCGTAGCTGTCATTGTGTTAAAATACACACGCACAGTTAAAATAGTTTCTTTTATTGGTGTGTTCATACCAGCTGGAGTTTATGAACCGGTAATCCCGGCGTTTATAGGCCGTTTACCGAAACTGACAAACCGCCGATATTTTCCTAACCGCTGTCACCGGTAATAGAGCTTCTGAAAACCTTCTGAAAACATCGAACTGTATGGCAACGCTGAGTTTCTCTCAGCTCAGAGTCAGACTCTGCCTCTCGCAATGCGTCATTGTTATGCAAGCTCAAGATGAGCATGCAAAACACATAAGCCGAACTGACAGGATTACTACCGGACGTTGTTTTGCCAGAGTTTTGTAAACTTGCACATTCCCCTTTCTTCTTCAAACGTTTACAGCTTTTTAAGTGAAAGTGGACCACATCACAGCTACAAAAATCAAGATCATCATGGAGTTCGGAGTTTCAAAGTGACTCTCATGTCTGGACTGACTTCCTGCGGTGCAAAGAGCAAGAAAAGGCGGAGTACAACACCTGCCAGGCGATCTTGGCTTGCAAAAGGGGGTCAACTAGTGGCTTGAGGTCACATCTCCAGACCAAGCACAAAGTAAATCTTCCTGCTGCTGTAGAAAACATGCCAACTCCAGCTGTTCACATTCAACAGGGAAGCATCATAAGCTTTCTGACCAATAAAAGTAGCACTAAACAAGTTGTTGCTGAACTGACACCTTGTGATAGAGTCAGTTTCAGTACAGTGGCAACAAGCACGAGGATCCGAGAGGCTTTGCAAAGTCAAAGTTATAAACTACCCAAGAGATCATGAGATATTCGAAATCTGGTTATTCTCATCATCAGATCAAGAAGGAGGAAACAAAACACCAACTAGAGGACCTACAAAAAAAGGGGGAAAGATTTAGTCTCACCTTAGATGAGTACACTGCCCTCAGTAACAAGAAATATGTGAACATTAACATCCACACCTACAGCTCTGCAGTTTTTAACTTTAGGATGGTTGTAATGCGAGGAAGCATGGCTGCGGGAACAATTGTTGAGCTAGTCAAGGAAAAGCTTTCAGCCTTGGTGTTTCCATGGACTCTGATGTGGTGGCAGGCTGATTATGCCCATCCATCAACTGTGCTTTTCCCTCCGTTATCATCTTGCTGTGTGTGACTATCTTTACAAAAAGAAAGAAGATGACTGTGAGTCTGAGGAAGACCCAGAAGAGGAAGAGGAGGAGGACATGGAAACCGAGGAGACTAAAGAAGATGCAAGCCAGAGAAGTGGCCAGTTGCTGGAAAATTCATAAAGCATTGAGGATGGTCAGTCATCAGTAGCACGTCAGAGAGACCACCTTTTAGTGATCAACAAAGTGAGAAAAATTGCCAATGACATCCTACATAAATACGTCGGAAAGGAGCTTTAAAAGGAAATCAGCCTCATCCTGGACTGCAAAACCAAGTGGAATTCAACGAACCACATGATAATTGGTTTTCTCAAGCTTGAAAAACTGTCAAAATGGCACTGATCGAGAGTCGGAATGAGCGAGATGTAGATGTCAGTGAATTCTCCTAGCTTAAAGATGTTCCAGCTATCTTTGAGCCTGTGAACTGTGCAGTTGAAGCTCTGTGCCGCAGGGACACCAACATCTTGAAAAGTGAAAGAATTCATGACTTCACTCTGAAGAAGCTGTCTCATCTCAACTCGACACGTTCCAGTGAGATGGAAGATGCTCTAAAAGAGAGGGTACCCCAACAAAAAAATGCAAGTCTTGTTTATCTAATGGAGTGCCTCAATGATCGCAACTGTCTCACATCAAAGAAAAAAGAGGCACTTTCTCTTGCAACACAGCTATTTGAGAGATTGCTACCAAGCACGAAAGAAGAAGGAGATCCTGGGGAAGATGCCGAGAGAGGTAAAGAAGAGGAAAAGAGGACTCTTTCCCTAGCAGATGAGTTGGAACTGGCCACAGTGTGAAGTAGAGAAAGGAGAATCTCCAGATTACAAAAAGAAGCCTATCTAAAGACTTCAGTGCATATGAGGTCACTAAGGTAACATATAAGGTAACACAGGTGCAGACATTTTTAGTAGAAAGCTTTCAGTGCCTGTGGGGGTGTTCATCACAAAGTTTAGAAGTCGTCTTAAAAAAGTACAAAAATACAATAGATGCATTGTGTTTTCTTTGGGATATTTTCAAGAAAAGGTAGTCTTTCTTTGTAAGAGTGCTTTGTCAGAATAAATAGAGAACATTTTCAGCTATAGTTTACCTTATATTG
This sequence comes from Morbakka virulenta, assembly GCA_003991215.1. NCBI lineage: Eukaryota > Metazoa > Cnidaria > Cubozoa > Carybdeida > Carukiidae > Morbakka > Morbakka virulenta. The sequence goes on along the minus strand of RDPX01000038.1, from coordinate 1,796,084 downwards.
TGCCTGCTTTTACTTAGTATTTTTTTGCCTCAACCGAAAAAAACGGTTTTACTAGAGGTCTTTTACCGCTCATTTACCGAAACCGGTAAAAGCTTTAAAATACAAAACCGCAAATTCCCTAGTACCACCTCATATCAAGGCGATACAGATGGGACTTAAAGTGGTTAGGTTAATCTTGAAGTAGAAACGTAGAGTGTTTGTTTTGGCAAGAGGTTTGAAATTCCATTCTTTGAGTTGATAAACAGATGAATCGATAAAAAGCAATTGCTTGACATCAGAAAGAGCACCCGCCCAAGAGATTCGTCATCACTCCAATAAAGCCGGCCACCCTCCAGGTACAAGAATCTTAAATCTACCGCAAATGTAGTTGTTTTGGGGCTTTAGATATATGTACGCTCATCTTACTTACCCCCCTGATGGAATACCAGGAATTAAGATCAGTCACTTATCCTGGTGGGGTCGTAATCATTTGACCTCAGGAGACTGGCGGCTGGATGGGAGGTGGTGTTCTTAGTCATATGAAAATATTTCAAAAACTGAAATGAATGATGACGCTATTGAGCTTTGAAGGCATAAACTATGTGCTTAAAACTTTTTTCTTAACAACAAACTGGGTCTAAAAAGTACAATAAGGCCTGTGTTAAGGTTTCAAAAATTTTTATTAAATGCTAATACTCTTGGGGGTTGAGTTATCATTAGCTTGTATCTTGCACAAAAGATGTCAAGTTTCCGCGCCTTAAAAAAGTAGTTAAATGTACATTCTTTGGAAATTTGGTCTGATTTTAGCCTTAGATGAAACCTTCTAAAAACTGTCTAGCCAGTTCACTGGACATGTCCAGACAAACCTCTGTTGCACAGAGTATTTCTTGAAACCGACGGATTGCTTCCGATGCCATCAAGAAAAACCCAAGTTATGAAAATACGATACATTAAACAGAAATGTAAGTAATATTTACCTAGTGTTTTCCATTTTATTGCTAAGAGTTTTTTCTCACACCCGAGTCTAATTAAAGTTACATCAAGTAACTATATCACTACTCACGATGTACCCAAGAATCCTACTTTTCAGGTTGAACAGCTTATGAAGAGGTGTGTATTCTTGTAGACATAAAAGTTTTTAGCCCTGCTGTAAACTCTCCGATTTTTCTTTCTCTGAAAGTACTTTAATTTGCATACAAACCTTTATCTACATAAACCAGAAAGATATATTATATATATATGTATATATGCATACGTGTGTGTATTAATAGTACTGAAACGTCTATTTAAGAATGTACGTGGTACATTCTTAAATTCGTATGCCGTGCTCTGTGTAAGCCTATATACACCATAAATTGTATAAAATCAAGTATAAATCAGTATTGTATTTCATTTATGTGATAATATTACAAGAAAGTTTGAAAAAAAGGACAGCTGAAATAATGAGATTAGATGACATGCTTCTCTGAACATCAATATCTACTTTTCTACTCTGATGGATAGAATATGCTGCATTTAATTCGCACATGATACATGGCTACTAAAAATTAACTTTAACATTTTTTGTATTTTCTGCAAGTAAATATGTATTTTCCTAACAGAAAACTAAGCTCATGCCTTTTTCTTGGGCTTCTAATTTTTTTCTGTTATTTCTCCTATTTGCCAATCTTTCTTTCTTCAACAAATTTAGTTAATCTAAATGACCCATTATATTACAGATAAATTCTGAAAAAAGAAAGTAAGAAGAAGGAAGAAGGAAGAAAGACAAGTTCTGATGAAAGGAAGTAGGTATAAACCAACTCCTTGCTGTACCTTATATCGATATTGGCAATAATGGCCCTTCTCAATTTCTGTTCACTAACACCTTTTACGTTTAAATTGTATTAACTCCATCTCCTCTGCCATGTTCGTTAAAAGCATTGTTTCCAGTCCCCCTCTGATTTTCGTCCTGTGACCAAAAAGGTCATGTCTAGGTCTGCTGCTCTGATTTTTGTCCTGTGACCATATAGGTCATGTCTAGGCCTGCTGCTCTGATTTTTGTCCTATGACCATATAGGTCATGTCTAGGCCTGCTGCTCTGATTTTTGTTCTGTGACCATATAGGTTATGTCTAGGCCTGCTGCTCTGATTTTTGTTCTGTGACCATATAGGTCATGTCTAGGCCTGCTGCTCTGATTTTTGTTCTGTGACCATATAGGTCATGTCTAAGGCCTGCTGCTCTGATTTTTGTCCTATGACCATATAGGTCATGTCTAGGCCTGCTGCTCTGATTTTTGTCCTGTGACCATATAGGACACGTCTAGGCCTGCTGCTCTGATTTTTGTTCTGTGACCATATAGGTCATGTCTAGGCCTGCTGTCACTTTTTAAACAAAACAAAGCTATTCCTACATTATGCTATTGCCTTTACTAATATTCATGTACTAATACCCATACTCGTGTTGTTTCTTGCAACAAGCATCCAATGGTACCACATGAGGTAGTTATTATCCAATTTAATCTTATAGAAGTTGGGGACCTTGGGCATTGTTTATGCTTGTAGGGTTATCATTTTAGCAATGTGGTCATATATTGTGGTGAGCTTATCCATGATGCAGTCATGTAGTAGTTCTTTATATATGAATTGGTAAAAAATGTCGTGAAAGGTATAAGGCTCAAAGTGAATCCCGTATGCACAATGGTTTAGGTTTTATTACTTCTCAAGAATCCTCTCAGTTCAGAAACTTAAGAAATTATTGGAATCGTAACAGAATTTTGAAAAATTTATCAAAATAATTTAAATGAAAAAGTATTTCGCTGTTATTGAACTGTGTATCTAAACTTGAATTGGCAAACAAGCATCGTTAATTGTAGTTTATACTTCAATAAATTTTTTAGGTTGCAATTTCAAATATTTCATAACACTTCTCCTTTTACTTTTCTACTTTAGTCTCACCGCATCTTAATTTTAACAAATAAGAAAGCAATAAAACGTTTAATCGTCGCAGGAAGAGGTCCTGTTTTTCAAATGCTACATAAACCACAAACGTGTAGACCCGCAATTGAAAAAAACGGCCCCCTAAAAAACCATTTTTCGGGGGACTGATTATCCTAATTTAATTGCAGAGGTTACTTGGTGATAAAACTACAAGAAAATCGACTACGATGGTGTGGGCATGTAGAAAGGAGAGATGGAGAGTCTGTGGGTAAAGGATGAATGAACATGGGCTTGCCAGGAAGGAGGGGACGACCAAGGCGCAGATGGATGGATAATATCAAGGAGGACATGGCAGAGAAAGGACTGAGAAAAGAAGATGGACAGGACCGGACGAAGTGGAGGAGTAAAATTCGCTCCGACGACCCCTAATGGGAGAAGTCGACTGAAAAAAAATCACACAAAAATAAACTTGGTAATAACATGACAGAAGAAGCAGAGCTTTTACGTGGAAGCCCCAAAGTACAGGACACTTCTTCGTTCTGCCAATGAATATGAATGCAAACAGACGTCCCCTCTCTTGAGCAACCCGCCTATTTATGTGCGTCAGAAAAGCAGACTTCCTCCAGTTTTGTTATCGAGGAAGTTGGTTTTGCTATTCATTTATTTACTTGTATTACTGCGCTACTTTTAACGATTAACACCAGGAAAATTGGTTTCAATAGCTAAAAAACATTGTAGCACTTATTTTATTTTATATTAAATGTGCCTAGGTTTGCATTCTGGGTCTTTCATTGATGGAACCCCTGGTAAACAGTGGGCCCATTTTTGTCTTTCACAGACATCCACATATGAAAGACCCGAAAGGAAGAAACAGATCAAAGAAAAAGTGGGACAGAAAGCACGCAAGACACCATAAAATGCAAGACATACGAATCGCCCCCTCCCAGGACCCTTCGTGGGAAGGTACTTCCTTTTGGGTTGGTCATCAGCCAAAGCTCAAGCACCTCAAGACCACCTGTCCTGTGTGGTTGGGCCCCATAGCCGAAGACCCGACCAAGGAGAGACCAGAGCTCTACACTTGATTTTAGTCAAAAGGCCGATCGCTTCTCGGCCTTTTGGCTATGCGTAGGTTTGCATTCTACCAGCATTCTTTTGAGCTTTTACAGGGAAAAAAATACTTTATGTTTAGAGAGAAGGACATTAAGATTATGAAATGTCAATTTTCTTTTCGGCAATCACAATAACGGAAATACCTAATCTCTGAGATTTCATCAGCTGCAGGAGTAAATTCTGTAATTGATGAACTTCGTCCTCAGTGTAAGATGAGCAAGTGTTACTGGTAGCTATTTTCAGCTAACCAATTCATTTATTTGAGGGTATAACAATTATAGAATTTAACTCTAAATGAGATATGACAAAATAAGACATGACATAGAAGATATTTCATAGACGGATTTATTGTACGAAATTGGGAAAAAAAATTCTCGTTGAGTCGTTTCCTAGGGTCTCATTTATGCAGAGAATTAGTAGCATTATGCATGCAATATGTGTGCACAAAAATTGATCATCATATCTTCTCACTCCACTACTGGATCCACTGGATTCCAGTATGGTTTGCTTCCGAAAAATCTTCATCGAAGCAACGTAGATACTGTTTGCTGTCTCACAATATATGGTCCATTTTTAGATCAGGTGCTCCTCAAGGGCATGCCAGGCTCTTAAACCCCAACTGTGCAGATTGCTGTTCGTTCTTTCTTAGTAGCTCCTAAGCCACTTTTCTAATCAGCACTTTGGTGGATTTAGTTCCTGTAAGCCAGAAACTGTTGAAAAGCTTTGACCGAATATTAATTTCTGTTGCACTTCTTGACGTCCAATCATTGTTTGTTGGTTGTCAGTCATCTGTTTATCACCCTCATACTTTGTCAATGTTTCTCGTCTAATGGAGGGGGGAGCTATGCTATCAAGGTAGTAGACTGATAAATGTGCGTTTGGTTTTAGATTACGCGTGATGCTGGCACAAGCACACTTTAGCTCTGCGTCCAGCATGAAAGGATTGGACCCATACACGGGGTACAGTACTTGGCAGTGGATTAACACAGAGCCAGAGCAGTTGTTTTCATGGTCAATGGATCGGTTTCCCATCTTCTTCTCACCAGAGTTGGCAAGCTTTTCAACCAGATTGTTTCTATTTGATAGCTTTCCTTTCAACATTCATAACTTTTCTTTAAAGGAAAATGTTCTATCGAGGTTTACTCTAACCAGACAGGGAGAGTGATATGTTCTAAAGTCTTGATTTTTAATTTGATCTTAAAAGCTTTCTTTGCTTGCCTGTTGTTTAAATGAAAAGCATACACTTGGGTCTCACCAGGATCCGTATTTAAGGACCGCTTCCTGTAGTATGATGGAAGGGACTCTTGCAGCATTTTAGCAGTCGTTCGATTGCAATAAATAACGTGGAGTGCGTGGCTAGGCACAGGTCATCAAGATATATAAACCTTCTTATGTTGGTAGATTGTGGCTTGTTTTTATTGTAGATGTTTGATAAAAATGGCAGCAACATCGACCCATGACATAATCTGTTTTTCTAAACACGCCAATGACTGCGTTTGCTGTTAATCTTAACAAAGGATCTCCAGTTGGTTAGGAGGGATTCTATAACGCGAATTATTGTTGTGTTTTTTACCATAATGGCTAGTTTTTAACTCGAACCCGATAGTTTACAGTTTCGTAAAGTTAGATCGACAAAAATTGCTCCAGTTATCATTTTACTTTCTTAACCATCTTCAATGTACTTTGTAAGAGTAAGGATCTGTCCACAGCACCACCAGGCTGGTCTAAACCCAGCTTGGTCAGGAGACAGTTGTTCATCCACAGTGGATGATATGTGGGTTAAAATAAGGCATTCACAAAGTTTGTTGATGATGCATAGCAGAGAGATGGATGTGTAACTCGCAAAAGCTACAATCTTAGCTGTCCTCCAGACCTCTGGTATCTTACCAATGATTTTGTAGTTGTGAAGCAGGCAAACCTTTTTTCCAAAGTGCTGTATCATTTCTGTTGCTATGCCATCAAGGTCAAATACTTTCTCTGTCTTCAGAGTTTTTAATCCCTTGTCCTGTTCTTTGTAGAAATATTTCAACGCTTTCATTCAATATCCTGTCCATTTCTTCTTTCATTTTTTTTTATTTTCTCTTATTTTATTTTTCTATTCTCTATTTCGTTGAGAAACATAAAATTAGGCACTACATTTGGTGTCACTTTGGCAATTCTTGGTTTGTTACCTCTTCAGAGTTTAATTTCCCCATGGTTTTCAAAGCTCTTTTACTATTTTGTGTTATATTGATATCTGGTATTACTTGCTGCCTCGACTAATAGTTCGCTGCAGTAGGAATGGAGATAGTACATATACAGATCTTTGCTTACGCCTCAAAAACATGATTTTCAGGATGGGGGTTGATCCCTCCAGTCGCTTTATCAAGACCTTTCTGTAGTTTACTATTGGCAATAGCAAGCTCTTCCATAGAATCAAAACTGGTTTGCCGTCCATGATGTTTGCTTGGTGTTGAGATTATGGTATGGGGCTTAAAATAGATCTTTCAAAGCTATTGAACCATTTAGAGGTCACAAAAGGCATCAGGGGATTACCGCCCCATCTTCATCTTACGCTTCTGAACGAAGACTTTGGTTTGACATCATACGTTAGGCTGAGCCCGAAACCCAACTTCATCTCCATCTTTCTTAGTCTCGTTAAAGTTCCAGATGGTATTATAGCTATTGAGGGTTCCAACAATCAAGCAGCTTTGTTACTAAAGTTATGGTTTATTGGCAAGAGAAAAGAAGCAGTGTGTAGTTTACATGAAGAAACAATAATGAGGGTAGTAGTTTCTATTTGCACAATTTCTATTTCGTTCTCTTGTAAACCTGAGCTTGTCTTAATGACAGGTATATTTTGTGCATAAATAGCACTACTATGAACTAGATTTAAGAGTTAAATGATCAATTGTATGTCAGGGATGTAAGGTAGCTTCTTTTCATAGTGGATTTTTTGGATGCATAGCACATCTGCTTTGAAATCATCAGGTAGGTCTAGTTTCTAAGATGAAATTTCTTCAGCATTGAACCTTACTTCCTTTAATCGAGACATCTCTGAGGGCCAAGGGATTATCCGTTTACCACACTATAGGGTTTGTGGTTTTGTGTGTTATACCAGTTGGCCTGACAGCATTACAAGATTAACGGGCCTCAGTTAAATTGATGCAAGTACAAAGATGCAATGTGTAAGTGCAGTCTTCAGACAGGTTCATATATATAAACTAATGTACACATGCCCACCACTGTCCCATGTGACTGTGTTATGTCCTGTAAAAAGGTAAAACACTTCTGTTTAGGTCGAAATGTATATAATATAAGGTCCACACATCTATAATTACCTACAACAGAGTCTATCTAATTTCTCGTTCTACCACTGAGACTATTCCATTCTACCTCTTCCTTAGATGTACCACGTGCTAGCAATCAAAACCTTTTTCCTCCGCACCAACAAATTTGTCACCTCTAGTCTTTTCCCCCTAAACAATGAGGTCTTGCTGCTTTTCGTTCATTCCCTAATCCAACTTTGACATTCCAATCCTCCATCATTACATCATTGAAGTGATTTCATTGGATACAAGCAAACAATTTTAAGTTCGTAGTTAAATCTGTCAATAATGTCGTCTTTGGATTCTGCTGTAGGATCCTAGATTACAATGCTATTGATGGTAAAAGGAATGGCCTTTAGAGGGAATAGCATGTGTCCCTCTGATTTCGGCCAGAATAAAGTGACATAAAAGCTCTCTGTCTCTCCCTCTCTCCCTCTCTCTCTCTCTCTCTCTCTCTCGTACTTTCTCTCTCTCTCTCTCTCTCTCTCTCTCTCTCTCTCTCTCTCTCTCTCTCTCTCTCTCTCTCTCTCTCTCTCTCTCTCTCTCTCTCCCCTCCTCTCTCCTCTCTCTCTCTCTCTCTCTCTCCCTCTCTCTCCCTCTCTCTCTCTCTCTCTCCCTCTCTC
>RDPX01000038.1:1772415-1784987 GCA_003991215.1 Morbakka virulenta | reverse complement strand
TTTTATGTACTTTCTTGCCTATTTTTTTAATCATACATAAATTTTTGTATCTTTCTGTGTATTCTGTTATATCTTCTTTGTGTACACACTACACCTCTCTTTTTGTCTATTCTCTCTCTCTCTCTCTCTCTCTCTCTCTCTCTCTCTCTCTCTCTCTCTCTCTCTCTGTCTCTCTCTCTCTCTCTCTCTCTCGTTTTCTATTTCTTTCCCGTTTTCCCTTAATTTTGTCCTCTTCTTTTGCCTGCTTCCTGTTTTCAGAGGTCGCCGCAACGAATTTTCGATCTTCATACAGCGCTATATTGGGTGTCCTCACCACTCAGCTCCTTATCAATCATATTAACTTTGATGTTATCCGTCCATCTCTGTTTTGGCCTTCTCCTTTTTCTCCTCCCTGGTATGTCCATCCTCAGCACTCTTTTCCCAGCGTAGTGGTCTTCTCTTCTCCCATGTTTCTGAACCACCTCAAACTCTATTCTCTTTTCTTCTAAGAAAGGTCTTCAACGCCCAGCCTATTGCTCACTAACTTGTTGCTCAACATATCTCTTCTGGTAACATTCAGAGACCTACTCATTTCGGCTACCTTCATCTGTTTCTCGAATTCTGCTGCAAAAGGAACTGTTTCCATGCCATACAGCATTGCTGGTCTCACCATTGTCCTGTATAGTTTGCACTCTCACTGGCACTCTGTTTTTGCACATAATTGCCGTTGCATGTTGCAAACTCTCCCAGCTTTAATCCTTTTCGTTACCTTTTTCTCACTACGCCTGTCATCTTGTCTAGTTGACCCCAGGTACTTGAATTCTGTCACGTCTAGGACATCCCCACCAGTGATTGTGATCAATGGTAGATTATCTGCTTTGTTGATACACATATACTCAGTTTTTTTACTGGCTGACCTCCATCCCTATTTTCTAAGCTCCAGTTCTTCTTCCGTTTCACCGTATTTACCATTGATCAGTACAACATCATCTAAAAACATCATCACTTTTATTGGCTCAGACTTTCCGATATCGCACACTTCACCACTGTCTCACATTCACCATATCTTGTACACGTTTCACATACTTTCCACGATACCTCTTTTTCTCTTGGCAAACCATAGTTCCTCTTGTGGTACTTTATGATAACTTTTTTAAGTCAATGATTACGCAAAGAAGCTCCTCCCTTTCCCAATATTTTTGTGCTGTCTAGCGAAAAGCGAAGATGGCATTGGTTTGTACTTCTCTTTGACATGAAGCCAAACTGGTCTCCACTGATCACTGCCTCCCTTCTCATCCAGCTATCGATCACTCCCTACTCATGAGTTGGATACCCCTGTAGTTGGAGCAGTCCTCTACATCTCCCTTGTTCTTAAAAATGGGGTTAGGGTGCTCTTTCGCCAATCTTCTGCCACTTGCTCGGTTACCAAGATGTCGTTGAACACTGAAGTCAAGAATGCAAGGACACTACTTCCTAGGCATTTCCATGCCTCCTCTGGGATACCGTTTGCGCTGACTGCTTTTCCATTCTTCATCCTATTAATACTCTCTTCACCCCTTCCTCGTTGATCTCCTCCACAGGTTCTTCGCGTATCTCTCCTACTTCTTTTCTACTTTTCCTTGGATTTGTCTCGTTCATAAGCTTTTAATCTCCCTTCATCTTTTCAGGATGTCTTCTTTTGAATTCAAAATAGGACATCCTGTGTTTTTAATCATATTTACATGTTGCACGTCCTTGGCTCGATCAAACTATTCTGCAATGTGATAAACACTTTTTTGTCCTCCCATTTTTTCAAGGTACAATCCTCGAAAGCCTCAGACTTGGCTTTTGTCACACTCCTTTTCGCTTCCCTGAAGTTTGCAATTTACACCATTTCTTGTGTGTCTCTTTCATTTTCCGAAGGTATTCCTGTACCTCGTCATTCCACCACTAACTATCCTTGTTTGGTTTCTCCCTACCAGAATATTCACCGAATATTTTCTTGGCAACCGACTTGATCCTCACAGACAAAATATCCCAGTCAACCGGAAACACTTCCCAAAGTTCCTTTTTCACCTCCAAGACAAAACTATGTCTACAATCCTGTTCTTTCAGCTTCCATCATCTAATCTTTCGCTTCGTTCTCTTTGTCCTCTTTAGTCTGACCATAAACTTTGACATACAGACAACCGATTGGTGCTGACTTTAAGCACACTCCCCCCCCCCCCCTTCTGCTTTGCAGTCAATGACTTGCTTAAGGTATCGCCTCCAACACAGGACGTAGTCGATCTGAGTCTTATTATTTTCGCTGTGATACGTGATTCCTTGCTCATTAGTTTTAATGAAGTAAGTGTTAGTAATAGCCAATTCCAATTCTCAGCTTGTTGCAAACTTAATTACTTTTACTCCTCCTTTATTTCTTATCCCACAGCCATACCATAACATAACATGTTCATCTTCAGTGTTGTCTTTGCCTCTCCCAATACTCTTGTCATGGCGAAATCCAGCTCTTTCCAGAACTCCTCTTTCTCGGTACCCTCTCATTCTGCTTGTATTCTATATGGACTAAGGATGTTGCTCTGCAAGACACTTAATTCCAGTTTTACCCATATTTCTGTGCTGCTAGGTCGGTTTATTGTGATTACGTTTTCATGTAGGCTTCTTTCAAGGATGATACCAATCCTATTTCTCTTGTTGCCCGTACCGTAGTAAAATATCTTGTAACCGTAACCTATTTCTCTGGCTTTCGCATCTTGCCATTAGCTTCCTGGACACACAAAATGTTGATGCTCCTTCTTTGAGTGAGATTCACTACTTTTCTTCGCCTTCCCGTCATGCTGCCGACATTAAGGATGTCTTCTCTTAACGTTCACTTCCTTCATTTGTTCTCTATTTCTAGCTTGCTTCTTCCTTACTCGATGTCTTGTCCTTCTATGTCTCGTAAGTCTATTTCCACCAGTATCACAATTTTTAGTACCACGCTTCTGGGCCACAGCAGTGACGGTCGCTGTTGACCCGTACCCGACTGATCCAGTATTTTTCGGTTTTGATTTTGATGCATTCGCTTTTGGTTTTGGCACTTAAGTGGGTCATTAGACTTTGGTCTAATGACCCACTTACAAGGCAGTGAGGTAGCTCTTCGTGTAACAGTTTCGAGCTGACATACCCTAACCATCGCCTCGGTAGCTGGGATCCGCAAAGAAATCATATACTGCGCATACCGTGTGAAGGTCAGTTCTGCTTAACCATGGGATGAATCATAGACAAGCTACGCAATTTCTCCTTTCGCCCCTAGAGGCTAGTCTTCCCTGTTTCCCACTGGGCTAGCACTCCTCGTCCCACTACGCCCCTCTTAGTTATTTTTCCTGGAATACAATATCTTTGCTTTACCGACTTAATCTATCTCTTTCTATTTTTAAAATATGTTCAGAGCACATCCCTCTCCTCCTCTTCATTTTTTCTTTGAATTCCTTTACACTTTTCTTTTTACCTTTCCAAAAATATTTCCAAAAACGTTTCAAATGATTTGTTCTGAATAAAATTCAAGATGTGTTAACTGGAAAACTGAATTGTCAACTTACGATCGTCATTGAATCCAGAGACCGTTATTAGTTCATCTTCTATGATCTCGCAGATATGGACTAACATAAAGTCAAAAATCTCAAATTGTACATATATTATTCCTAGAAATTATTCTGACGTCAAAAAATAAATTACAACATCGATCACACGGTGTGTCCAAATTAACACCTTGCTGGTGTCCAGTGTGTAAATACTACTATATTAGGTATAATTACTAGTAAAGTAGGTAACATGACTACTATTTTAGATAATATATCCAACATTTTCCAAGTGCTACTGTCCAATGCTGTCTAAGTTATGACTTGTATGTCATCATTCCGACATTGGAAAGAAAATGAATGCAAAAATGTGCTTTGAATATTCCCAAAACACGTGTTTTTGAATTTTGGAAAGTACACTACTTCTCCCATTCCAAAGGCATTTGTTATGTATTGCTTATTTTGGCAAGGTTCAATCGGTAGATAAAATCCACTACTTATAGTTGTCAGCTGGACTCGTATTATTTACAATAACCCCAGATTACAAAGGCCGTTTCATGCATGTTTCTCTTCACGTGACGCATGACAATCAGAAATTAGATTGTATTTAAAGCGTACTGCGATACGGGATATTACATCTTGTGATGGACAAAATTCGCTTTTTTCAGAAGATGGATAGAGAGTGCATTGAGACGACAATGCTTAGAAGATATTAACCTGGAATGAAGTAGAGAGCAAGACCGAAAACGAAATGGAAGGTGTGCGTCGAGGAATAATTGACGGTTGTATAAGCAGTGAGAACTGATTCCCTAGACAAATCATTTCGTAGGAGGATCATTTGCTGTGGTAACTCCTAAACATAAGAAACAGGCAAAAGGAGAAGAAAAAGAAGCTGCAGAAAATTGAAAGTAAAATGTTGGTGTACAAGCGGACGTCACCTTGCTTCAGAAATTAACCTCAAAAACAACCGTGGCCATACAGAGCAAGAAACTGAATAAAGGAGGTGATTAAGTTTTCAGAAGAAGATTAAGCAATTCCAAGCTAAAAATATTCACGAGGCCCAAAGTAGTAGATAACGTGTGAGAATTGAATGGTGACAGACACAAAACAATGGAAACAGTAGAATCATTACTTGTGGAAGGAAACCAGAATAACTAAGAACAGAAATTTATCTGCGTCGATGAAATGCTATTAACTAAAGGTATTTTGCATCTTTACAAATTAAAAAATCTCATGCCATTTGTCTTTGTTTCTCGGTTTCGAGTTTCCTCTATATCTCGGGCTTTATCTTTGTCTTTATCATGAGCATCGTCCTGGACTTTTTCCTGGGGTTTGTCTTGTGCTTTATCTTAGTCTCAGTCTTTGGTTTCCTCTTGACGTTTGTCTTTGACTTCATCTGCGGCTTTACCTTTGTCTACCTCTCTTGGTCTTCATTTGTCTTTGTCTCAATGTGTCTTCGTCTTTGTCTCTATCTTAGGCTTTGTTTCAGTCTTTGTCTCAGTCTTTGTCTCGGTTTTTGTCTCAGTCTTTGTCTCAGTCTTTGTCTCAGTCTTTGTCTCAGTCTTTGTCTCAGTCTTTGTCTCAGTCTTTATCTCAGTCTTTGTCTCAGTCTTTGCCTCAGTCTTTGTCTCAGTCTTTGCCTCGGTCTTTATCTCGGCCTTTCTCTATGTAAGAGTTTACGAAGGAAGGAGAATTAAAAATAAAAGGAATAAATATATTTTGGGCTTAAAGTAGTTCAACTCTTTATCAAAGAAAAGAAAAATAGCGGATTGAAGCAGGTTCTAAAATTGGGCTCTTTGAGGGGAAAAATTTTGATGGTAGGACTTCTTATTATGTATAAAATTTTACATGACTGAAATGAAGAGAGAGTAAATAGCCGTAAAGGAAGAGAGCACAAAATGATTTGAAACCACAACAGAAAATCTGGGGCAGAAAAGGAGATGAACGCAAAGGTAAAGTCGAAGACACGGAGGAAGACGAAGATTAAGAATGAGATCAGGAAAAAGCTTGAAACAAACGTGGAGACAGAGACGAAGAGAAAGACCAAGATAAAGAATGATACAAAGACAGGCATGGAGGGGAAGAGGTCGAAGGAGTCGGAAAGGGAAATGAAAACCAAGAAGAAGATTACAATAAAGATCCAGATGAAGCTCAAGACAGAGCCAAGGACATAACACAAGATGAAGCCCAGAATTCCAAGCTGATGCTCAAGATAAGACTCAAGACAAAGCCTAAGACGAAGCTAAAAATAAAACCAATGATGAAGCCCGAAACAAGGTCTTAGATAAGACTAAGACTAATACAATGACTAAGATAGAAAGAGAGACAAAGACTGAGACTATCTTTGTCTCAACAAAGATAGAGATAAAGATGAAGATGAAGACTGAGACTGACAACGAGACGAAAATCGGGTAACTGTCTTTGTTTTTAACGTTGCTACCATTTCTTCTTGTAGAAACAAATAATTGTTTTGGAAAATTGGAAAATAATTGTTTTTAGAGTCATCAATTATGGGTAAAGTTGCCCAAGACTTAACGATCGGAAAAAGCATTTTTTATTTCTTGCCAGCACAATCCTGTCCAACACAAAATACTGTCCATCCATCTCATTCTTAGCTTTCCAGCCTTTTGACTTCCAGGAAATAAACCCTCGACTGCAACTCTTCGATTGCGGTGTATTGACATGTCCGACCCATTGCAGTTCTCTGTTTTAAGATTAAAATTGAGATAAAGCCCGTGCACTGAAAAAGTTGGTTCATGAGGGGTTGGACAATTTTTCTATTATTTAAAGGTATTCACCTAATTGTTTTGAAAAACCTCAAACTTTTTAACGAAGTCGTTTTTCCAAGAAAAAGTTTCTAAAGAATATTAAAGACATGGCAATATTTAAGTTGCAAATTTTCTTTTTGCTCTGCATTGAAACTTTTCTATCAGTCAAAATTGACTGACTTTACTGTAAGCATGCGATCCTTTTAATGATGCAATTTTCAACTGCACCAGTAACATCACCATATTTATCAATAGTCTTGGCAAGATTTACAAATCCATCTTCAATTCTAGCTGTGAATCTCCAATATGAAGCTAGTTGTTATTTATAAACATAATTTTTGTTTTTACTACCTTGATAAGTTGTCCGAAATCTTTAGAAAATTCATTATGCCTTCACAATAACATTCATTTCATGCCTTGTGTCTACCTCCAATACAAAACAAAATAAAATAGCAGACAAAATATCTCCTTGTTTTACCCCTTTATCGGTCTAATTGGTTCTGCGTTAACGAGGTTGATACGGATTGTCATGACAGAGCTTTCATGGAATTCCTCTAGCAGATTTATGTAAGCAGGCTCTAGTGTGGTGTACCTATGTAGAATGTCCAAAAGCTTTTCTTGATTAATGGAGTCGAAACAGTATAATTTATAAAAGAGATGATACATGCTTGCTGTAACTCTATTGCTTTCTTTACTATTTGCTGCACAGTTTGAATTTTCACGACTATTCCCTGAACAGGTTGATATGCTCTTTGAGTGTCTGCCAATACTTGTAACAGATCCCAATTGATTCTATACCAGTTTTTTGTGTAGCAAGCTTTTAAATGTGGCTCAGTAGACAAATTGGCCAGAAGTGAGAGCAGTTCAATGTGTCTCCATTTGTTATCCCACAGTTGTTATCCCAGACGTTTCTAGCTGCGTTCGAATTGACTTTGAATCAAAACTCGACCTAATTTAACGGTTTAATTTAAAGGTTTCCGTACTGTTGTTCAACAAATCCATTGTGATGTGATCTACTTCTAGAGCTTTCTTTACGTTCAGTTTGTTAATAACATACTCTATCTAACTGGATAAGGAAGGAGAAATAAATTCATTCTTTTCTGAGTTAATATATTCGTTTCTATTACTGTAATATAATTTTGCATTGAACATTTTCTTTCGTTTCGTGAGCATTTCTTCGCCTTTAGATTTAGTTGTCCAGCTCTTGACCTTTTTCTGAATTTTTTGATGCAGTTTTCTCATCGTACTGTAATATTGATTGGACATAAGCAGCGTACTTACTTCTGATGCAGCCTTTCAACAGACACTTCCTTGTCAATTTTGCATAGTATCTTTATTTTAAAACTTTGCTCTTTTACACTTCCGTGACCCAAATACTGTCCTACCATTATGTTTGTTGTGAATGTACTGAATAATGATTGGATTTATTCAGTTACCATTGACTTTGGGTTTCTTTCCTAATACTTCTTTGGAGGTGGTAATTACTCCATGTTCGATATTGTTCATTAGACATAGAGGATCGTCTTTTTCTAGAGATAAAGTGGCAGCTAGTTTCTCAGTGATCTTTTCCTGGAAAAAAATATTTTAGCACATCATCTTTGAATACTTGGGTGTTAAAATGCAATGTGGACAAGTTATATTGGCTTCCGAAGTAAATATACGAGAAGGACATCTTACACCTGACCAAACGATGATCACATAGTAGGAATAGATAAGATATTATTATTGCAAAGGAATTCGACTGCTGACTTAAAAATTGTTATGAAATCTGTTGTGTTCCTCACATGATCTCCAAAGGATTTACAAGTGTATATAGTACGGTGCATGAACAATGTATAAGCTATTAAAAGGTTGTTCTGCTTGCAAAAATGGACGGAGAGTTTACCTCTTTATTATATCCGTTTTCTTTATTATTTCGCTTCCCAATAGCATCAGTCTCCTATTAATTCAAGGTATTTTTACTTTACAGCCAGATCATGTGAACTGCTTGCAAAGTAAAAAAATGTCTTTGCAACCATTCAAAAAAAATGCTAATGAATATAATTATTTCTGTGGAATTTACAAAAAAACCCCACTCTTTTTGGAAATTTGCTAAAAGTTGTGCAACAGTAAAATGATATTCTCGTCTACTCACGACGATATGCATGAATATTAGCAAAACACAAAGTTTAGGCTTTTTTACCCTACATCTAACCGACTCCAGGCACCACACAGAACTAATTACGCTCTTACAATAATTGTGTAAAAACCTTATTCAAATTGAGACGATTTCGAATTGTAGGAGTGAAAACTGTCTGCAGCGAATTGGATTGGAACCACTCTCTATGGCTATTATGGTCAAGCACTCTACCACTTTAGCCACTTGCGCTCTTTCTTAGCTTATTCATTTTCGCAACCATAATATCCAGTTGAGTGGGCTTTTCTTTCCCTAGGCCTCTATCGTTGGACATTTTATCACAATCATGCATATGGTAGTCAGCCTCCCTCAGAAGGACGGCTTTCCTTTTCAAAGCCAAATCAACTGATCCCAAAAAGTTATGATAATCATTCGATGATTATCCGATTTATCCAAATTATCACCAGTTTTGTTACCTTAATAATAATCTTCATCATAATTATCATCTATTTTGGGTAACCTTATGTATGGTGGATCCAAACCGTCTTCTAATTAAAGCAATACCTGGTTCTTTCTTTACTGTTCAAAAAACTTCCTTCGTTGTTCTCTCCAACTAGTTCGTCCTCTAGATCCTTACCTACCCCAACCCCCCACCCCACCCCACCAGCACCACCAGCCCTGCTATAAATGTCATCACCCATTATAACTCTTTTAAGCCTTTAAAGAAGTGACAGATTTCTTGATCGACAATCCAGTGATGAGCTTTTGCTTCAGTTAGTAATCAATGTTTATTAAAAAGCATCGCTTATTATGAATTTCCTGGAATTAATGCATTACGTAACAAAACAAATCCACTTATTTAAAATACTTAAATAAAATGTCACTTTCTCATTTAGTTCTATTTTTAAACATTTTGAATTCAAAATGAGAAATGTCTTTGTTCCACAAATAATACCAAAATTAAGTTGAGATTCAAAAACTTTCATCAAACTGTCAACACTGCGCAAGTACTGACCTACAGCTAGGTCGTGTATGAAAATGATAAGAGCAGTATGTCATAACAAGAAACCAGAAGTTAAAATTGTCTGTAAATGTGTTTCGAGACTTACTTGCGGCTGCAAGAACAATAGGCTTTGATAATTTATTGAAGTCAATCTCTCCAATCCATTATGTTGCTAGGTCAGTTTGTTGCACCTCATGTGACTCGTTCCTCACAACATCTTTATCGTCATGCAATTGGTGCCCCTCGTTTTATTAAATCGTCCTTTTTAATGGAGTCGTTTTTCTCTAAAGACTTTTTTTCAATCGTACGACAAGAATGATTTTATGTCCAAGATTAACTCTTATCTAACTTTATTTGTTCTTCTGTTCTTTACAGTTCAGTAAAATACATGGCTTTAAACCAAGTGCGGTTCTCCACTTTGAAATAAAAAAATACTTGTATTTCTATTTTTTAAACAAATAATTAATAAGAAACAACTTAAAAAGAAATCACTCCATACATCAACGCTTAATAAGCAACCACTTAAATACCACTACTTCATAAACAACCACTTGATAAACAATCACTTGATAAATAACCACTTGATAAACAATCACTTGATAAATAACCACTTGATAAACAATCACTTGATAAACAATCACTTGATAAACAATCACTTGATAAATAACCACTTGATAAACAATCACTTGATAAACAATCACTTGATAAACAATCACTTGATAAATAACCACTTGATAAACAATCACTTGATAAACAATCACTTGATAAACAACCACTTGATAAATAACCACTTGATAAACAATCACTTGATAAACAATCACTTGATAAACAATCACTTGATAAATAACCACTTGATAAACAATCACTTGATAAACAATCACTTGATAAACAATCACTTGATAAATAACCACTTGATAAACAATCATTTGATAAACAATCACTTGATAAACAATCACTTGATAAATAACCACTTGATAAACAATCACTTGATAAACAATCACTTGATAAACAATCATTTGATAAACAACCACTTAAAAAACAATCACTTGATAAGCCACCACTTGATACACCTCCATTTGATAAACAACTACTTGATAAACAACCGCTTGATAAACAACCACTTGATAAAGAACCGCTTGATAAACCAGTACTTGATGGGCTACCACTTGATAAACCACTTCAGAAGTAAATGATAAGCAACTCATTCTATAAACGGCTACTTACTAGAAGGCACTTCATTAGTAATTTAATTGGTATTAATTTTTAAGGAATTGACATCTTTTCCCGAGGTAAAAATATGGAGCCTCATCAAATAAACGATTCCTGGAATAGAACTAAGTATCGCAACTAAAATCACGTTTATTTTTATGAAAAGATTTTCGATGGCACTCTGCTGAACCAAAAATGCTAGAATAAGAAGAAACAATCAAGTGGATTTTTTGTCAATACAGAACAAAAATCGGAGTTTGAGAAAGCACGCCACTTTCTGTGATTGGCTGACAAAACAAAGGATTTATGAAAGCTTGCCTTTTTTGTGGTTTTAGTGTCTGAAATAATTGAAGGACATCCACAATTTCTTTTTGGTTATAAGGGGGTTATGAAAATTAAAAATCAATTGCCTGTAATGCTCCTACGTGAAGGTAGGGCCTGGTTGCCCAAATCATATTGAACTATTTCAGCTCGAAATTTTCACTGAAATGGCAATAAATCCTATGCTGTAGCTGAATCATAAATAACAATTTTGTGTATACTCTTGCACTGTATTTTTGGAGGAACTGGATCAACTTTCTCTCTGTAAGCACTAGGTACATATGGTTTAATTTTATAGATCAATTTTAAGAACGTACGGCCTACGCACCTGGCATCCTATTGGCACTTAAACTTGTAAACAACCATAAAAAAATTTATTGCAAGCCAGAAATTATTTCAAACCAAAGAAAAATTTTTCGCAAAGTGAAAATTACTTTGGGTGCAGTAGGACGTTAGCATTCTGAAAAGTGATTAAAAATTGCGATAATGAATTTTGCCTAACTAGTAAGACATTCCTTCAATGCTGTGTCTTCTATATCGACAATCATTCCCTTCGAAAATTTTTTTTGCTTTGGCGTGACTTTAAGATGGTTATTAAATCTCATCTGTTTTGCTGCTTTTATATATATAACACCTCTTGTTTATAAATATCTGTTCCAAAACGGCCTGATTGTTGGTTTTGTTAATTTTCCTTTAAGTCTTCAGACCAATGCAGTTTTCTTGAAGATGCAATCTGAACAATCGCTGAAACATGGTACTCCATAGAAACGTCGGTTTACTTTTCCGGTATCATTTGCCATTTCTACCTGTATTTCGTTTTTGAGTAAGGGTTTCGCACATTAGAAGCTTTACTGTTATTCCTGCAACAAATTTTTAAAAAAACTTGTTTTAAAATGATAACGTTGCTTTTTCTGTAAGTTTCCAGACCATAGCAACCTTCTTGTCAGGACAACCTGAGGTCAAGACAATTTACTTCTATACATTGGATACCATGGTTTTCCTCAAAGACAATGTGAAGTTGCCTGCTTTACTAAATTCAAAGGGTTGCCGAAATGGCAAGGAGCCTTCGGCCATTGTTTAACAAACGCATTACATATTTGTTCTATGATCTGCTCTCTGACGAGGAAGAAACCTTAACTCATCATCAGTCATAACAATGTCAAATAAAGCCTATACGTGACTGCACTGAACCACAAGGCTTTGCTTTATCGATCTTTTTTAGCCCATGATTTTTTTTAGTTGAATAACTGGATGGCTTGTTCTATCACTAATCTGCTTTTGCATCAGCTTACCAGATTCTGTATCTGCTGCTCTTTCATGTTTGTTATTTTTTCTTCCCCAAAGTAGTGCATTCTAATGTCTTTGACTTCCCTCGCAAGTGGGAACTTTCAGCACAGTCAGTCGTTAATAATGAAATTATTCTGTACTTAAAAGATCGCAGAGGTACTCTCTGTCTCTCTCTCTCTCTCTCTCTCTCTCTCTCTCTCTCTCTCTCTCTCTCTCTCTCTCTCTCTTTCTCTCTCTCTCTTTTTCTCTCTCTCTTTCTTTCCCCTTCTTTTTTTCTTTCTTTCTATTTTTCTATCTCTCTCTTTCTTTTTTTTTTTCTTTTTTTTTCTCTCTTTCTTTTTCTCTCTTTA
>RDPX01000038.1:1743129-1764461 GCA_003991215.1 Morbakka virulenta | reverse complement strand
AAGGGAGGAAGAGTCGCCAAGAGAAAATGTGGAAGACCGAGAAGACAGGGAAGAGGATCGAAAAACTGACGAACAATTTGGCAGAAAGATCAAGGCCCATTATGATAATGGTTGGTTTGTCGGCGAAATAAAATATTTCAACACTAGCCTAAAGGAGTACTACGTTGTTTTTTCTGATGAGACAGAGGACTATATTTCACCGAATGATGTAGATGGTGTCGAAATTATGTTCCTGTAAATAAAGCACAGTTACTTTATACACATCTTATTGTACATAGTTCTTTTGTTTAAGTTTATTATGTTGTAAAGACGTTAAAGCACACCTTAAAAATTGGGTTTTCGTTGTAAACTTTTCCAATCCCCCCCAAAAATTATATAATACTAGATTCCGAAGATACAGCAAAATAAGAACAATGAGCCTGGAAGTTGAAATTTTGTTCTTATACAAGATATTTCTTAAGAACAAAATAAGAACAAATAAGGCTGAAAATCGATAAAAAAATAAGAACAGCGAGGCTCAAGTCGGATTTTACTGGTTCTTATAAAAACAAAAGCGTGTATATGAGTTTATTTGGGCAAGAACGAATGCCCCTTTGGCCTCCCTATCTGGGGTTACAGAAGACGATTTTGTTGCAAAAAGATAGCGTTCAGCGGATACTGGCGAAAGAGCCTATACATGCAGCCAACGACAGTTTGTAATTGTCGGTACGCGTGAGGAGCGTACAAGTTCACCTGGTGGCAATGCAAAGGTTTATTAGCAACCTACATCTGCACCGGTAGGCAAGACACGCCATCTTTGGTTGGAAATTCGTCTAAGAGAAAGGTACTCTAAACTCAAACATCTGCTCTGTTTCATGATTTTCTTCGCAAACTATTGCAAGGTAAGGCACTGCAATATTTTTCCAAGAAAATTATGAAATGTTAAAAGAGTAGTAAACACTTTAAAAGTAGTAAACAGTTTAAGACATCTCATCCTGTGGGGACGTCATGGGCTGAAGTGAAAACAGATCATTTTCCAGCTGCTGGCAGTAAAAAATCAAAGAACAGAAATCCATTAAACATAGGCAGTTGGAATGTCAGAACCCTACATCGCCCAGGCAATCTGCATAACGTGATTCGTTAAGGTACAAGAATGAAGATTAACATTATGGGTATATGTGAAACTTACCACACAGGAAGCGAATATTTCAACACCGAACATTGAATCTCTGTTCCAGAAATTTTTCAATCTTGAATGAACAGAGGAAGATGGCATCTCATGATCACAAACGTCCGGAAAGAATATGGAACCCAGTGAATGAGTGAATATGCAAGTTCAGTGAACACAAGTCTAAAGTATGCCATGAAAGTTCAACTGAAATTTCTGTCAAAATTTTTCTTTTTTTTCATATAAAAAGGTATCGCTAATTGGGAATTTAAGATCTTATGTCTTGATGTCTCTTTTACAAATTTTCCCGCCTCAAAATATCTTATCGTGTGTCTGAGCAGGTGCCAAGTGATAATTCGGGAGGGAGGGAGGGGGGGGACAAATCAAAGTTTAACATTGTGACCAGAAACTAGTCGCATTTCAAACAACATAAAATGTTAGAAAACCCTGCATATTTCTTGTCTTTTTTACTGTTATGGCGATTTTGCTTTTTACTTTTGAGTTTCAGCATAGTTGCATTTTTCACTCTTTTTATGTTGTTTGGTCAATCTAGTAATTTAGATGAGACAATTTAATGAAACCAACATTAATGTAAGAGAGAGACTGAGAGAAAGCGAGAGAGAGAGAGAGAGAGAGAGAGAGAGAGAGAGAGAGAGAGAGAGAGAGAGAGAGAGAGAGAGCGAGAGAGAGAGAGAGAGAGAGAGAGAGAGAGTGTGTGAGAGAGNATAACTCTTTAGCCTGTGTTTGCTCCGGCAACATGGCCAGAGAGTTATGTCTCAGAAACTCTGTGCTGCACTGATGAGCCCACAAAGGGCGAAACAGTACTGTCTGCAGATTGAGTATATACACACATACACACATACACATACACATATACACTCACACATACATACATACATACATGTACACATACACACACGCACACATACATATACATACACACATAATTATCATTACCACCATCATTGATAACATTATTATTATTTTGTCAAAATAGAAGCCTGAACGTCTGGGTGTTTGGAGTTTACTCCTAATACTATATACATATACACACACATATATACATATACACACACATATATACATATACACACACATATATACATATACACACACATATATACATATACACACACATATATACATATATATATATAAATATTTATCTATCTGTGTGTGTATATACGCGTAATATTTATGCAGTCAAAAGAGACTAACACTGAACAACTCTTGAGTTTTTCGCAAGGCTAAAAAATACAATTTTTTAGCCTTGGGAAATAAAAATTCTTGATAGGCAACTGTCCAACCATGAGAGTGCGCCCCCTGTTGATAACAAAACGGACATCATTCATCTGTTCGTTAAAGTTCTTTGCATCATGTGTAGAGTATTGTGCAAACCATCATTAAGAAAATACTGGGAAACAGTTTGGATTTAATTTTCAATTTTCTCCTTAAAAGTGAAATAAATACATCTGTATTAATGGTTCGGATAATTACCACAGGGGAGTCAAAAATTATATGAAATATTAATTGTAGAGAAAGGTAGAATATTGTTATACGCTATGGCTTGCTTATTCATTCAAGCAAATACGTGACAAAGCCATGAAATGATTGTGAACAGCAACCAGGGTTAATTCTCAAGAAAAAAGTTTATAACTTGGTAAATTATTAAATCACAGTTGAAAATATATGAATGAAACAACACTAAGAACAGCAACAAAGAGATTTATAAAAAAATTTGTTATCGAGTCTATAGATTGACAACTTTACTTAAGAATGAATTCAGTTTTTAAACCTTCCCTGGGTGATTTTTAACCCATGACGAGGACTTCATTTGTTCAATTATGTTCATTGAGAGAACATTTTGTTGAAAAAAAAAGACCCTATGAGAAATGTACTTGAGTACAATATCATACAAACAGTAAATTTCCAGGTTTTTTATTTAACACCTACTATTGCTGTTTTATTTGATTATAATATATTTGTGTTTATTTATTTATTTATTAACTTAAAAAGATAAAAATGTATGTTTAAAAAAATTTAACACGTAAAAAGTTTTACAGGAACTTGAAAATATTCTTTACCTTTTCAAATAAAATGATAAAAATTCTCATCGGAAGGTCAATAGAAATGTAGTTTTTGACCAGTGTTTTTAATAAAAGATTTCAATCAATCAATCTGGGTGCTGTGCCAGAATTCTGGGGTAGGCCCTCTCTTGGCGCTTCTTCACACCCTGAGTGAACACAGTTGATCTCCAATCAGTTGCACTTTCTAACCATACCCAGTACGCAGTTCGTTGTCTTCCCCTTGATCTTTTCCCATCTACACGGCCAGTCAGCACAATCTCTTCAAGCCTTTCCTTCCTCATTACTTCATTATAAATCCTTCTTCTGTTTAATTTTTAAACTGTTATTGTTTTCAAAGTAATTAAGTGGAAGTTTAACATTGGTAAAGCATGACATAGCAGTAAGTATAATAGGCGTACGACCAATATATATAATCAGATATACGAGTAAGGCAAATGACATCATTTGTATACAGCTGAAGATTGTGAAAGACATAAAACTCTGAGTACTGTAAAGTTAGAGTTTTTCTTACTCGTATATCTGATTCTATGATAGCTCCTACGTTTTAATGTGGTAGAGCACTGTTGCGGATGACATTTCATATTCATTTGTTAATATATATATATATATATGTATATACATATAATAAAAATATAAATATCATATATTTCCAAGAGAAAGAAGAGAAGAAGGGAGAAAGGGAGAAAGGGAGAGGGAAACAGACAAAAATAATAAATCCTCAAAAGAGTCACTCTGGTCAAAAGTACATGACGCAACTTGTTTGTCTTTCAGTAAATTTTTTCTTTTTCTTGTCATCCTTGACATGTTTTTGTTCCTTGTATCTTTTTTTAATGAAATAATACTAAAGTTGTTAATTGGGGTTTTTTTGAGTTTACTTAACTTTACCTAACTCGACAAATATTTTTACATTTATTATTTTCAGCATTCACCTGTAAAAACCATTTGTGCTATTACCTCAAGACCTTTACTTTACCGTTTTCATCTTGCAAAGAACCAGTCTGTATTAACTCTTTACAGCATCTTCTGCTAACTCTTTACAGTTAGTTACATTCTTAAGTAATCATAAGATGTAATCAGTTTTGATGCCTATCCCCCTTTTTATACGTTATCAAGTGTTATTAGATTTTAGAAGGTGGGTGCTCAAAATAAACAGGTTAGACTTTGTAAATTTGACTGTTTCCTCTCTTATATCATTTTGATTGCCCCATCAAAGTTTCTCTACTGTTCTGTCGTTTCCTCTGTTTCCTTCCCTTACGCTGCCATTGAGATCTAACCCGATGTACACCCGGTTGTCTCTCGGTACCCTCACTATGATTTCATCCATGATCCTCCAGAACCTTTTTACACAAGTCATCCCATCCATTTTGTGGTGCGTAGGCACTATTGTTGTTCACTATCTCTCTATTGACATCTGGTCTGGCCAGTATAACTCTAGCACTTACTGGATCTACTTTTCCCACAGCTGATGCTAGACTACATACCTCCACAAAATCATATTCGTTATATTTCATCTGTCTGTTTCATAAAATTGATTTCAGAAACCTGTTATTAGTAATGGTTTTGAACTATTGCAGATTTGTATTTTTCAGTCGTCCTCTAAACTGTTTGCCTCCAACTATATGCCAGGTATTCGCAGGATAAGGCAGTTGTCGTACTTTTACTAGAAGCTAGTAGACTGTAATCACTCTTCCACAATAAACAAAACGGGCTGACTTTTCTCTTTAATACAACAATAACCAAATCTCAACGAGATAACAAAACATTATATCTTACCCTAGTATTCCTACTCTACATTTATAATTGCACTTTACAATTATAATTGCAGGACAAAGGTGAGTGAACTTTGTTCTTTTCTTGCTGGTCATAGGATGGGGCTAGGTGACCTGTGACCAGCGGTTCACCGAATGATTTTGAAGTCTTATGTTTACTGCTAAGGTATTTTTTCATTTTCGTTCAGAGTCCACAGTTCACAGTCAAACCTTGTGTTCTGTTATTGTTTGATGGGTTATACTAGTAAATGTTTGTTTAGGGTTTTCATGACCTGGTCTAATGTAGCTATCTTCACCAAGAGGCCTGAGGACAAAAATTTGGTTGAAGACTGGGACCTACTTTAGTAACCAAAATCTTTGCCTCACCCTTTGCTGCAGCACAAATTTATTATTTCAGACAAATTAAGGTCAATTTAATATTTTATTGGAGTTTCTGTCCAGCATTTACCTTTATTCTTACAAACGAGTTTTTTCCCAAAACTGTTAAAGAGATTTTATGATTGGAATCTGACCAATTTTTGTAAAATAAAACATGTCATTTTCCCCATAAATTAATTAGTGTACTTTACATCCGTGTTTATTAGAATGTAATTCGCCAAATTTGAGTTTCACAATGGTGAATAATCTACCAAAAAAACTTTAATAGGAAATTATTTGAAAGCAGAAAAAAACCTGTATTTAATCTATCTCATTTGGTCGATATTTCAAAGGGTCTTTTAAAAATCATTTTCTTTACTTTTTGGATATAACGCAACTCAGTATAGTACCCTCTTGACTAGTTTTTTATTTTATTTCAACGCTTCCAGGTGTTAAAAACAGCCGAAATTATATGTTGCCTTATTGTCATTGACTTACTTTCCATTTTCTTGACCTTGAAACTATTTCATGTTGACATGGCTCTTGCGGGACTAATACAACCGCTTGTATTGATTTTGAAATGATTTGTTGCTCTAGTTGTGGCTGGTTGCGTGACACCAATTCAATGTATGTGAGTCTTCACACGGAGATCATTCCCTACGACAATAAGCATTTAAGTATGTGAAAGTTGAATGAGTTTTTTTTCTACAACACTTGTCCTGAGAAATTGAACGTGTTTTTGTTATCAACAGCGTGATTTGTTTAGCTTCTCTTACACAATTATCTTTATATTTTATTCAACATCATTTTAATAGAAAATGAATCACTTAAAAATGAAATTACTAATTTTGCATTGAGTTCAAACCAGGAAGAATTTCTCATGAATTAATGTAAACACAAGCTATAGTATTTTCATAGTAATTTATATTTAAGGTAGCTAACAATAACTGGAGAGGACAATTGGCTCACCGAACAAAGCCTTAAATCCAAATTGTTTGTCTTGCTAAAAGTTTTCACAGTTGAATAGAAGTTCTTTATTAAATCGGTATTGATCGAAGAACTAGGGCCCCTCGCCACAACGATAGCAAGCCATTTGCCGACTTTTTACTGAAAAAAAATAGTTAGAATAGGCAGATTTTCATTTGGAAAGACCTCTAAGTTTATCAGGTAGGTGATGAAACCGTTCCTGTGGGGCACGGTCAAACAAAATGGTGTAACAATAGGGTTTATGGGCAAAGAATAGGTATATATTAACCAAGACAGGTACAGTAAAGTGATATGTAGCGTCAAAGGTGAAAAGATTTCAAGGAAGTATTAACTCCTTATTCAGAGTAACAGAATGACGAAAATTGTATAAATAAAGATAATTTGCAACTGTAGAAACAAGTGAAATATGTGTGCACAGAATTTAAACATCAATATTATTTTCACAATTTTCAATGATAATTCTTATCCATTTTATTATTAAAATTACAATTGTGATGATGGTGTCTGTTGATTTTACCTCCAAAGGAAAATGGTCTTTCTTTAGTTAGTAAGTTCATCCCTTTATGTGTGATGGAGATGTAATATCTAGCAATAAGGAGATATGTCTCAGGGTTGCAAAAATGAGCTGATGAAGAAGAGGTGCTTGTAACTCAGGTGATAGAGCATTTGGTCATAGTAGCTATGGTTATTGGTTCAAATCCAGTTCGGTGCAAATATATTTTTCACTTGTTTACAGTTGCATATCCTCTCCATCCACATTCTATCATTTTCAAGAATTTCCTTGGATTTTTCGGGTCTCAGTTGACCTGGCCTTGCGAAAAGGATCGTCATTCTGTAAGAGACTCAGCCCTACAGGTTTGACTGGAATGAGACGTTCAGCCGTAGGGGACTGGAAAAAGAATGGCGTGCTTAACTAAAGGTCAGTTGGACATCGATCAGTTTACAAATGTAGCGTTTGTAGCTCAGACAGTGGAACAAGTGAGTATGAAAGCCGTGGGTACTGGTTCCAACCCAGTTCGGATCACAGCTATTTTACACTTACCTACAATTAACAGGGTTATGTAACGATATCCGATTTAGATGTATAGAATATGTAGTATTATGAGAAAATCACCAATTCGTTCTATTCAATACTTTTAAAAAGACTTGATACAGACGCTTATTGTTTCATTGCCCTTTTTCAAGATCCAAACAGAAAATTGGCAATGCCATTTTAAGGTGGGTCCAAAATCCGAGAATAAAACGCTCGCAACATCATGAAAACTTTATGAAAACATAAAATTTTATCAAGTTAATATGAAAATCTTCTTGGTCAATATTTGCTGTTTTTCTGCACTTTGTTCTTTTATTCAGGACAGCTTCTAATTTCACTGTCCATCTTGCATTCCACGCCTTTGTGTTTGGGGCCTACTTTAGTATGGATGCCATTTTTTGTGAAACTTCATTTTCTAGACAATGGGACTATACTCAGTCTTTTTTAGTGGATCCCTGTGTTAACCTCAGTTGTAAACCTTGTGATGACCAGTCCCATTAATTTGGCACTCTGCTAATAAGTCACTTGTCTCTTTAGTTCTATTACGAACTAGGTGCCAGGGGCCATGGGGCCAGGGAAGTTTAAATATTTTTTTTTCAATTGAAAAAAACACATCACGTGTTAATTTTGATTCTGTGGTTTTTAGAAGTGAAGATCAAGGAGATGAGGTGAAGTAGAAAAGCGAAAGCTTAACTGAAAAGGTACAGTTTATTGATAATAATACCAGGAAGTGGTCCCTTGATAATTTGCAGGAGGGCGCTTAGTAAATAAGGTACAATACGTTAAATGTCTCGTTCAGTGGCGCGTACTGTGTACGTTCTCTACTATTTTAATGTCCAGCAATTTCACAATTTTTCAGGAAGGTTTTATTTAACACAAATGTACTCATGCAATCTATTTTCCCCATCTAAGGTCTAGTCATAAAAAAGGATGCGTGCTGGTGCACCAACTGTCTCTCAATTGCGCCATTTTTGTTTCTGTTCAACATTAACTTCTAAGACCCTTTCTACCCGGACCCTTAAATCTCAATATCATTTTTTTCACTCTTGTCACCAGAGTTTCGTCCTCGGTTCGACAGAGAGCCACTTAATCCAATTATACTTTGTCGACGAGGCCACTCGGTGCTCGTGTCCGTACCATTTTTCAAAATATTTTAATTACTGAAAACAGCGAAATTTTCTCCATTATAATTTTTTTCGGCCTCCATTGGTCTTTATTTCTTAATAAAATCATCAAATTTTAACCTTCATTATATCATTCTGAATAGTTTGTAAAATGTTTACAATACTTCTCTTAAATAAAACAAATTATATTTCTTTCTGTTTCCTTCTTTTTTGTCCTTAAACTTTCATTGACATATGAAGCGTTTGAATTTTAGCGTTTTTATCACACTAAACTTTTCGTTGGATGGTTTTGTTGGTAGCGTCAAGGTCGGTGGTACAACTATTACTAATCTGAGATATGCAGATGATATTGTTTTAATAGCCAGTAGAATGGATGAATTACAGGACTTACTTAATAGAGTAAAAGAGTCAAGTTTGCAGTTTGGACTTGCATTGAAGTCGAGTAAAACAACAGTTATGAAAATAGCTAAGAACAACTAGAATAGGAATGATGCAGAACACATTAGAGTTAATAATAATGAAATAATTGAAAATGTAAAAAAGTTTGTGTATCTCCGAATATTTATCACCAATAATTTTGATGACACAAGAGAAATCCGCCGAAGGTTATTTATAGCAAGAAGTGCAATGGTCTCATTAACAAATATATGGAAAGACAAAAGTATTTCTCTTACTACAAAGAAAAGGCTGCTACGTACATTAATTTCTAGCACAGTCAGTTACGGCTCAGAATGTTGGGTATTGAAAAATATAGACAAGAAGAAGATTGAAGCATTTGAATTATGGTGCTATCATCGTCTAATGTGCATCAGCTGGACTGAAAAGAAAACTAATGAATGTATACTAGAAAAGATGGATGTAAACGAGAGGCTACTAACAACTATAAATCGTAGATAAATGGCTTTTATTGGACACATACTAAGGGGAAAGGCCATAACCAGTGATTTATTTCTTGGAATGGTTTATGACACGAGAGGAAAAGAAAGACGGAAAATTAGATATAGCGACAACATTAAAGAGATTTCTGGCGGAAGAAGAATGGTTCAGTTGTACAGAATGGCGCAGGATAGAAGAAAATGGAGAGGCACGGCGGTTGATTTTGAATCTCCCGTAAGATGATGATGACATTTTTGTTTAATATTTTACTAATTTATGTGTTTAATAAGTGACTTTGTGGAATAAGTGACTTTGTCGAATAAGTGACTTTGTGGAATAAGTGACTTTGTCGAATAAGTGACTTTGTCGAATAAGTGACGTTGTCGAATAAGTGACTTTGTCGAATAAGTGACTTTGTGGAATAAGTGACTTTGTGGAATAAGTGACTTTGTGGAATAAGTGACTTTGTGGAATAAGTGACTTTGTCAAATAAGTGACGTTGTCGAATAAGTGACTTTGTGGAATAAGTGACTTTGTCGAATAAGTGACTTTGTCGAATAAGTGACTTTGTCAAATTAGTGACTTTGTCGAATAAGTGACTTTGTCGAATAAGTGACTTTGTCGAATAAGTGACTTTGTCGAATAAGTGACTGTCAAATAAGTGACTTTATTAAGTGCCTACCCTTTGACTTGATAAAATAAACAACTCTGGTTGAATTAAATTTTGTTTTGGTCGAAGAGTTTTGTTGGTATTGGACTGGACGAAGATGCCAGACAAGTCAAACAGCATATATCCAGCTATTAAGGGCATGGAACTGTGAAAAGAAGAGAGGGGAAAGGGGCAAGACTGGAGATAAGAGTTTAGTTAAAAAATAAGACGTATTATAAGGAAACAAAGGGAGGATCGAGACCGTTTGTAACTTGGATGAGAGGCTACCTTTTGACTGGCACTCACGAGTAAAAACTATTTTAATTATGTTTTGTTTGCCTGAAAGATTTTTCATTGGAATTTAACTGAATCGAAAGGGAGGAATGAAAAAACACAGATCATGCCATTTTTATCTGTAAAATAATGCAAAATGAGGATCAAGCTGGCCATCTACCTTATGTATTGGTCTGTCGGAATCAATTTAAGTCCGTAAACACATTTTTTAGAAAGTTTGATGATCGAATTGAAAAAGGTACTTTTATCAAATAAAACCGAAATGTGAGCAAACGAAGAGAAGAATTTGTGTTAAATTAAGTGTTAATTAAGTCTACAAAACATATTGTAAATCGTTCTAGTTAGAAACTCACGAAAACAAAGGAGTTTATTTCTCACCGATAGTATTCCGTCTAAAGTACTAACAAGGCTTTTGCCGAGATTAAAGTTTAGCTTATCCTTCAAAACACAACAAAAATCAGAGCAAGAGCAAAAAGCTTTGATGGCAAGACTCACTTGCAAACTCATTTTTTGGTATTCCCTTTGATTTAAAAGAAAAAATGAACAATTTTGTTATTCCCAATTCTACAATGCAACTCAGACATTGTTATTAGTGAGCTTGACAAAGAAATGGGTATGATTACATTAGACATAAAGAGTTACGTAAACAAAATAGCATTATTAGCCTAAAGACAAATTTCTGGTGTCTTTTTCTGTTCCACGAAAGTGCTCACACTACTCAATTGAAGTGCAAAAGTCGCAGCCTCTTCCTGAAATGGAGAAAATATTACCTCCTGATCCATATAAAATAAATTGGGTTGTCTGGATTTCAAGACAGACGGTACAATTTTGGGTGTGTGTATATATATATAGCCAGATTCACAATGATCATTTGACAAATTAGATTGCACTTTTCCTTCAACCAATACTACAAAAAAATTCATGTTTTCTGCTAAGGACTCATTAACATATGCCTATAAAATTTACAATTGTTCTCTATATCTAACAAAGGTTGTGTTGTGTTCCTTTGGTATAAAAGGATGTTTTCAAACGTTCTGCTGCATGAGGTCATTAAAATTTCAACCAAAACATCGGTACCGATTTCAGATGTTTTGCAAAATTGATAAATCTGGCGACGGCAAAGGCTGAAGCACAACATCTTTCTCAAGAGTGGCCTGGAAATAGTTGTGGCTAAGGGTAACCTCATCCCCCTATGTTGTGACATAAAAGACAGATGCATTTTTACGTCATAACAAGGACATTTATAACTGGTATTATTTCCTTGTATTTTTATATTTTTTTTACTTTCATGAACAAGTCTTTTTTTATTCTAAGACCCAAGGCAACTTTTTCTCGATTTTAATTAAGAAACACTAACCAAAATTTTGTTTATTGCCTACAAGAATTGTTGCATTTTCTGTGTCACGGAAATCTGTTGTTGTATGGTCAGACGGGCAAAATGAAGAATTCTTAATCCAAGACTATTTGAAAACAGTTTGCAAGTTGTTATGTCAACAATATTTGCTTTGTTTAGTAAGATGACCCTGCAAATGTGGTTGTTTGTTGAAACATGAATTTGTTATGAGATAATTCATCAATAAATGTAAATATTTTGACTGAAAAATGGAGAGCACCTGACCTCCAATGTTACCTGTAGCAACGAGATCAAACGTGAAGCATCATGGCTCAAAAGAAAGAAAAATAGATCTTTATCTTAAAAGGATGTTTAAAAAGCAAAAGAAAAAACAATTGTCCCTTACTTTAAAAGTCTAAAAATAATATAAAAGTGGTAGTTAACAAGTAATGAACACACGTTCTGTAGGTAAAATCTACATATATATATATATATTTGTGTAATATTTTGTATTCGTATAAAAAAGTGCTCAATACATATAGCAGAGCAGATAAGATAACACACGAAAAATAAAAACTGATTGCAACTAACAGTTTCACGATATTTCGATCATCAGGCAATAATGCTACAAATACTGTACATTCTTTTTATAAACAAATAAAGTAGGCGACTCATCATATATGTATATATGTTTATTCAAGAATACGTGCTGTTAAAGATACCGTCTTGTAGAATAACATGTTTTTCGTTAATTATGCAACAACGTGTCAAGTTTGTGAATGGTTTTATAGGAAAAACGTTCAAATTGACAAATTGCTCAGTTGAGTTCAGTTTTTAGCAAAAAATTTGGAATTTTGGCCAGAACTAAGTTGCCTTTAAATTTATCCGAGTTTTACCAACAATAACGAACAAAGAGAGAACCACAATTTACTTTGCCTATCCAGGAAAGCACATTTCTCAAGTGGTCGTCATGGTCCATTACAGTATAGTCTCCACCTCCCCTTCACTGGCATCAATCTCTGTGAAAGTCATGGAAAGAAAATTCTGTTGTAATTGATCACTGGTTGGATTTCCAACTGCTTGATATTTTGTTACTTAGCTCTCACAAAATGCTTTTCGTTCTTTAAGTAGCATTAAGTTATATCCTGATCATAAACACTACATTTTCACTACAAGTTTTGCTTAACACATATGTTAAGCAAAACTACATTTTTATGCTTGCAGAATTAACTTACGTATCTTGTAGCCTCTGAGATAACTTTTGGCGCACGCTTGTATGTATTTAGGTTGTTTATAAGTGTTTATATTTATTTAGATACACTCAGATACTATGATTTTTAGTTAGTTGTACTTAAATGGGTTTGGTGTAGATATTCCAAGATATGACAAGATATGATTATATGTGGCCAGCTATCCTCCGTTTTGCTAAGATATGCTTGTTTTTGTTTTGTTTTTTGCTGAATATCTATTTAGACATGCTAAATAAGCTCAGATGTGATTAAATGTCCCAAGATATGCTTAGATATGATTAGGTGTGCTTATCTGTCCTGAGTGGTGTTTAAATATAGTTCGATGTATTAGGCATAACTAGGGTTGCTTAGACATATCAAGATAGCCTTAGATTTTCCTAGACACCAATGTGTTATCATAGTTCATAGCTATATATAAAAATCACCTCACATTGTTATAGATTGGCCACTATAGTTGAATAACTGACAACTAAACAAATTAAAAATCAGCGAATTCTTCCCCTTCCTGGGGGCAGCAAGATATTAACACTAATAAAAACAATCTTACAACTGTAATTACTTAATATCATCAGATATGCGCAAATCTCAATGTTTTTCGTAAGGTTGTCTTGTCTTGTTGGTAGTTGTTGACAGTCAAATTAGTTTGAAGCCGACTTGAAAAATATTTTGATGAAAACCTAGAATGTTTCTTAAGACGAGGGTGATCGTGTTAAGCCATTTTCTCGGATTCTAAAATATGTTGACTAAATTTTCGAAGACCAAAATTATGCTAGGATATTTTTAAAAGCTCCAAATAATCGACTTTTGTGGCTTTTCATATAAATTAGTGTTCTGGAACATTTTTCTCTCAAGAGGCTCCAATTCATACTCAAAGAACTTGTTTCTCTGAAAATAAAGAAAGTAAACTCTATGAGGATTTGTAACCCACAAGGCATCTTTGATACATCAAAGTATGTGTTTTGTGCTGGTGATGAGGCTGGAGTATTGAGGATTGGTTACAATGAATTTTACATGAAAAGAATTGAATATAAATGAAAAAATTGTAATGGAATCTTTCTTAATTGAAGTATTTTTAGCCCTCACAATACGAAATAACCACAGACTGAAAAAGTGCTGCTACCAGACGCTAATACCTTAGTCATTAAAACCGGGTTAAGCTAAGAAAAAATAAAATGTATTAGAATGTCATAACTAGCCCAATTATCTTTTCTTAGCTCTCTTTCAGTAACATATAAGATTCTTTATGGAACTCCACTTCTCTTAAGGCATAATTTCCACTGAAAACTTTGTGTTTAGAAATTAGAAATTGAAGGGATAGAGAAGAGAGAGAGAGACAGACAGAGGGAGAGACAGAGGGAGAGACAGAGGGAGAAACACAGACACAAACAATGGAAAACGGAAAGAGAGACAGAGAATGAAATACAGGGTGAGTTGGAGACATTAAAACCTTACGTATAACATTGACCTATCCTACAACCATAATTCTATACATTTCACACTGGATCTATGTATTATAAAAGTTGAATTTGGGAGGTCTAACCTTAACAGAAGACATATTTTAATCAACCTGTTCCTTTCATTGTTTGCTAATATTTTTCTCTTCTCGTGATATCTTTTTATTGTTTGTATCGGTTGCTTGATTGAGTACCCTTCATCACACGTGAACAGAGGTGTCCTGCTTCTATTAACTACCTTCTCTCTACCTCATCTTTACCTTAACTCTGTTTCCTACCTCCGACATTTTTATCATAGCTCGATTTATATCATAAATGAAAGAAAGATATCTGTTGGGTTTTTTCACGTGTCGTAGCGACGCATTCAAATGATCTTTGTCTGCAGTATTTCACATATTACTCTTTCTTTTTTTTTCCATTGGGTGAACAGTACGTTGTGTGCCACTTAAGCATTGTCCTTTCCATACTGACTTAAACGGATTCCTATGAGCATTCCGAAAATTACCGTTCGAGTCTCGTAGAAAAGCAAAAGCCAAGAAATTCAGTGGCACCTTGCAAACATTCTCGCAAAGAATCTCGCAAAAAGCATTGGTTGGCGGGAATGCAAACGGCCAGTAAATTAGCTCCTTACATGGGCTTTCCCCAGCTGCGTCACCTAAATCACAAAATATATACAAACCTCTTTTAATTTCAATATGTCGCTTATAAAATAAATCTGACTAATTGTTAAATAATTAATGGGTAAGAACCATGCAAGGAATAGAGCCATGTAGTGGACTTAATACGTCAAGTCATATGATGGAGGAGAGCATTTTGAAGGCAAAGAGTTCCACATTCTAGCTGTCCGCGGAGAAAAACCACAATCAAAAAAAGATTTATTTCAGTTGGGGACAACATCTGCACGAAGGTGAAGACATTGAGAGGAGCGAGTCACACGAGATGCAACACACTGAGCTGGTACCAATGAGGAAGGCTCGCCAGACTATTTCCCATAATAAAAGATTAGTACCAATAAAAAAGATCAAGACAAGTCACATTTGATTGGTAAAACAAAGGTTGAAGAGTAGCAGTAAAATTTGGATCTCTCAATTTGCTAACACGTCTCTGAACTCCATTAAGAGTATCAGGAAGAGGAAAAAGAAAACCTGTCTATAAATATTGCTATGTCAGTAAAAAAGGATGAAATGTTTTAGAAAAGTTGCATCATACCGCAATAACAATAACTTTCTGGAGATGTAAGTATTTGATTGGCTACTTCATGTCATATGACTAGGACATCGTATTACTGTTTGAGTTTAGATGCACGTACCGAACATTATTCGGTTGTGAAAATGGATTTTGAGAACTGCTTTACATATATTTTGGGGTTAGATTAAATATTTCTAAACAAGTAGTGGATTGAGTGAAAGCATTGCTGTACTCCTATCATGATCAAATCCCTTTGTCGAATTAACTTTTCGACTGAAAACTCGAATCCAAGAATTTAAACTTTCAAGATTTCAAAGGCTAACAAGAACAAGAAAAGAGCTACTTAAGGCAATGAAAGAAGAGAATAAAGAGAATCAAAGAAAAGCAAAATATTTCGGTCATTTAGTGTCAGAACGACAAATAGAGGAATCAAGGGCACCAGGGTCAAAAGAAGTCAGAGAAGAAAGCACCTGGACACCATTGGACATTGGTTGCATCTAGACAGGAACTACGAAGTGCTTCACAATGTTAAGATAGAAGTCTATAATCACCCAAGCTATAAGACATGGTACCTAAAGAAGACGAAAAGGAAGAATCGAAACCTGTTTTCCTCTTAATGACCACATGGCTCGAAATATCCCTTTTCTTGGATCTTTTTAAAAGTGATCCGAATTGTCCCACAGGAGGAGTTAGCGGACAATGATTTCAACATGTAATTCATATACATTATTTTAGGGCTGTCTATGAAAAACGTATTAATTTTATATCACAGTACAGTTACAGTTACCTTTTGTAGTGTGTTGTGGCCCTGGTTTCCCATACAAAGAGGCCTGAAGATAAACACATAAAATACGTATTGCTTGAGACTGAGATTTTGTTAATGCATGCTGCAACAAACGTAATGAAAATTAATAATTTATGCAATCAGATTCTGCCCATTTATATAATACCATATTTATAATTTATATTTAATTTATACAAATTAATACACGTAATAAATATTTAATATATAAACTTGAATTGATACAAAAATATTTTGAGTTTTGTTATTTGTTTCCTTGGTTATTGTTTCTCGTAAGTGAAATCTGGTCTCATTTTGAAAAACACGTCTTTCTGTTGAAAAAGAACGTAACAAAAGATTTTGGTTGCAAGTTGTTAACTAGTGAAAGGAATGAAAACATTCATTGAAAATCGTTCAAGCTGGCTTGGGAGATGAAAAGACAAGAACGCTGATTCATGGACTTGGTATGATGAACTATTGTAACTTGAACTCCACGAGGAACGTGTTTTAACTGCTAGACGTATTTTTGTGGTGTTGTCAGTGCGTGGGATGTTTATGTTTTGTGTCTCACCAGACAGTATGCTTAGATAGTAACCTTAGTACTCGCAGTAGTTAATAGTTCTTCATATGTTCCTTTTCCAATGAGGCTGATAAAGCCATTCAAGTGTTGTCAGTGGGACAAGGAAGAGTGACGTCAAAGAAAACAGGGAATTTTCTGTCAGGTCGCAGTGCAAGTTGTAATGAACAGAGTCTCGACATCAAAGGAAATTCAGTTCTTACAATAAATCAATCAACTAAACAGAAAAGCAACAAGCAAAGGAAAATGAGCCACTACATATTTCGACTAAAATTTTCAATTTAATCGCGTTATTGCATGACGCGCGAAGTGCAATCTTCATTTTGAAATCCTAGACACTGACATCTGAAGCTTTATTAAAATGGTTTCGTCTTCTTTCCCTAATTTTCCTTTTTAGAAGAGAGAATAAAAATGCTAAAAAAAACAATAGAAGTCGTGAGAGATGGGGAAAACGAGACTTCGAAAGGGATAATGGGACTCCTCCGGCGACGGGGACGTGCTAGAGCTGACTAGCGATAGAAATGTTTGGAGAACGTTAGGGACGAAGCCCGAATGTAATTCATTTCTTCTTAGCCTTTACAATCTGAAAACAATCGGTTTCCATCAAGGAAACAAAACTGAAAGGAATCAATTTGAAATCAAATACATCCAACCCAAAAGGTACAAAACAAATAAAATTTGGACACAGTTTAGTCAAGACTAAAGCGATTCGACTACTATAAACAAGCCCTTAATTCTGGCCTATATTGTCAACCTAAGTGAAAGACCGTAAGTCTTGTCATTAAAGTGCAAAAATGTTTTACGGATTTTAAAAGTACCCGACGCAAATATATGTTGCAATTCTCTAATATGATGAAGTTTCATATTAGTAAATCTGAGTTCTTTAACGTACGTTCTCAGGGGTTTTTTTTCGACAAATCAAATTGCAGCTACTACAAAGCATTTAAAAACTCCCATGTTGAGTAAGTTATATGTAGATTTTAAATGAGCTTATTATTCGAGATGAGTTTTAATTTTTTTTTTTTTTGACAAAGTTCGTATCCTCAAGACAATTTTACCCTCCAATTGAGCAAAATTTCTATGGCTATGGTGTCCCAAAAGTGAGAATACTTTGTTTGCTGTTTGGAACTTTCACTGTTGTATTGATGGAAAGGTTCCACCAGTACTCTCTTCGACCACATTTTTAAAGGCACTCTGGGTCATCCAACTAAGACCTTCCTCTCATTGGCACAGCAATGTCCCTCTGAAAGGCATCGTCTGAGTCCAGTCACAGGGCAAAATGACGTTAAAAGAAATAACAATAACTCTGGGCCTTTGTTGTTATTTTATTAGCTGTGTTGGTGGTTTTTGTTCCTGATATCCTTTAGTGGGTACCTGGCTACCACATTCTGTTGAAGTGGTAAATTATGACGTCCATCAGATGATGTGGCTCACTTTCTCAACATTGGTCTTACACCATACACAGTTGTTGTTTACTCTTGTTCTTATCCAAAGTCTCTATGTTTGCTCTATCTCAAGTACAACAGTGTAATACTCCTCAAATTTTCGAAGTTATTTTATTGTCTTTTGTCTATGCGTGGTTGAGAGGGATATCGACATTTTCATCCTCTTTCATTGTATTTTAACCGTCGTAATGTTTGTAGTATAGAGCTGCAAATCATCTGCGTAAAAGTATTTGGTATGATGTGCCTACCTATTTTAGCCAAGTACATACCCTTAGGTTGTTTTAAATAGAAATAAAAATGGATTTGTGGCTAAAACTATCAGAAGGTCAGATTTTTAGTTGCAATAAGAAAGTGATTAGGTGCCACAATTAATTTCAATGATTCCACGTAACTGAAACAAAATCGAAAGCCTTGCAATAATCGAACTAAACAGTTATTAGGTTTCGATGCGACGATTTCACTTCTTTAAACAAGTCTTCTTTAGAAACAGTTGTTGTACAATTTCTCTAGTTGTTGTACAATTTCTCTAGTTGTTGTACAATTTCTCTAGTTGTTGTACAATTTCTCTAGTTGTTGTACAATTTCTCTAGTTGTTGTACAATTTCTCTAGTTGTTGTACAATTTCTCTAGTTGTTATACAATTTCTCTAGTTGTTGTACAATTTCTCTAGTTGTTGTACAATCTCTCTAGTTGTTGTACAATCTCTCTAGTTGTTGTACAATCTCTCTAGTTGTTGTACCATTTCTCTAGTTGTTGTACAATTTCTCTAGTTNTACAATTTCTCTTGTTGTTGTACAATTTCTCTAGTTGTTGTACAATTTCTCTAGTTGTTGTACAATTTCTCTAGTTGTTGTACAATTTCTCTAGTTGTTGTACAATTTCTCTAGTTGTTGTACAATTTCTCTAGTTGTTGTACAATTTCTCTAGTTGTTGTACAATTTCTCTAGTTGTTGTACCATTTCTCTAGTTGTTGTACAATTTCTCTACATTTGTTCTACAGTTCTTAATACTCCTTGTTCTAATTTAAGGATGATGTTTGTTTGTATGTAGATAGACTTTTGAAAACAGATTTTTCGAGCCCTACAGAGTTCATTTATAATGTCAAAGCATGCTATTTACCAGTAGTCTTTGTAAGTGGGGCAATGAGTTAGTAAGTAAACAAGTAAGTAAATATGTCATAAATAAATTAAAAAAGAGAACAAGTGAGTAACTTAATGAGGGAATTAACAAGTAAACAATAAATCAACCAACAAGATACGTAAGTAAGTAAGAACATACGATGAAATAAGTTAGAAACTTAGTACAAAGCATATTCTAAGATAACTCTGTTGCCTTTTCCTCAAAGTTGAAAATTTTTTTGAAAAATTTGTATGCTTAGTAAAAGCATGGACTTGTATAGCAGCAACTATATATAATTCACAAAGTTAAATTATTCATATATTGAAGTAGTATAAAAGTACAAATATTTTATTTTTAGAAAGATCATAGAAATCTTTAATGTGTCAAAAAATTTTAATTTTTGAATTGACGGTTTGCACATGCCTCAAAGCCCTTGATTTTCATCTGTGGACCTAAAAAGTTTCCTTGGGAGATGATATGGGTAAGTAAATACCAAAAGACGGATAAATAGTATTCAAATCATATTGAATTAAAAAACTATTTAATTTGGGGTGAAAGGGTAGGGCGGGGAGGTAAAGTTGGGTTTATCACGATTAATGTTATATAGAGTTAACTTTTGGACTCTAGATAATTTGTACAATGCTTTGTATTCCGTGTTAAGTTGAGGTTGGAAATAATATTATCATTAAACGCACTTATTTATTTTTTTATGATTCAAATATTAATACAGGATAACCTGTCAGTACTTAATGTTGCTATCAGAAAGATCCAGTAACGTCTTAATTCAATTAAAATCTAGAATATTTAGCTTTGGGCCTCATCCCTTCAGCCTTCCTTAAAAATTAATTTTCCCATTTATTAACAAAGTAATTTTAGATTTTATGACATTTTGTATTTTAAAGTCCTACTTAGCTTATCCAAACACTATTACCTATTTGTAGTAAGGGTAGTATACTTTTCTCTAGGTTGCTGAATGTCACAGGACAGTGATTATGGCCTGGCGAAATTATTCCTTGATTTCCAGTTTGACTGCTGAGTTTTCTTAGTAATTTGGGCAATAATTATACAGCGAAAGTAGCCTGCAACTACCCTATTCCAACATGAGTGTAACGTGAAAAATGAGGAAGAAAGGGCATAAAAACAAATAGTTTAGGAACATATTTTCATGGAACATTGTACAGGAAGGAAAATGACATATGGCAACGAAAGAATAGAAGGGTGGCCAAAAACTAGAGTAAAAACATATTTACTACAACTACTACTATTACTACTATTACTACTATTACTACTGTTACAACTATTACTACTATTACTAATATTACTACTGTTACTACTATTACTGGCATTACTGCTATTAATACTAATACTACTATTACTTCTATTACTACTATTACTACTATTACTACTATTACTATTTTACTACTATTACTACTATTACTTCTATTACTAATATTACTATTGTTACTACTATTACTGCTATTACTGCTATTAATACTAATACTACTATTACTTCTATTACTACTATTACTACTATTACTACTACTAATACTACTATTACTACTATTACTACTATTACTACTATTACTACTACTAATACTACTATTACTACTATTACTACTATTACTACTACTAATACTACTATTACTACCATTACTACTATTACTACTATTACTACTATTACTACTATTACTACTATTACTACTATTACTACTATTACTACTATTACTACTATTACTACTATTACTACTATTACTACTATTACTATTACTACTATTACTACTATTATTACTATTACTACTATTATTACTATTACTACTATTACTACTACTACTATTACTACTACTACTACTCTTACTACTACT
>RDPX01000038.1:1709094-1719634 GCA_003991215.1 Morbakka virulenta | reverse complement strand
TAGTAGTAGTAGTAGTAGTAGTAGTAGTAGTAGTAGTAATAGTAGTAATAGTAGTAGTAATAGTAGTAACAGTAGTAGTAGTAGTAATCGTAGCAATAGTAGCAATAGTAGTAATAGTAGTAATAGTAGTAATAGTAGTAATAGTAATAGTAGTAGTAGTAGTAGTAGTAGTAGTAAGAAGAGTAGTAATAGTAATAGTAGTAGTAGTAGTAGTAGTAGTAGTAGTAGTAGTAGTAGTAATATTTTTTCAAATATTTTACTTTTCAAAAGAATGAGGTGCAACGGAAGAATTGCAAAATAAAACCAGGTTATATTTATACCTGCTAAATAGATCTAGGATTACTATTTCCACTATCATGATCATAATCTCAATGATATTCAAATTATCTTCTTGCACGTTATATGATGTTATGTAGGATAAGATATGTATTGTTGTATAATATGGTGTAGTGATATATATACTGTGGTGAAGGCACGTAAATGCATCACAAGCCCACATTGGTCCTTCATATTTCGGTATCTCCTTCACACAAAAAATAACCTTAAAATAAAATCTGTAATGTGCAACAGACCTATCTAACTAAATCTGACCGATGGATAACTGTCTGAGCATGTCATCTCTATACGATTGCATTACTACAAAAAAATCCATAACAATAAACAGTTAAATAAAGGGCCATACAGATATGTTTGTAAAGATGACTTTTAACATTGAACTTAGTAAAAAGTTCCCACACTCCTTTGACAAAAAATGACACGACAAAAACACAAGAAATGATATTTGTTTTGTTACACATTTCAAAGGTAAAACACCAGCTTACCAAACCTTGCTTTTATTCCATGGGAGTAAAAATTAACAAAATCTGGCCAATCAACCATGTATCTGATATGTTTCGTGTTAGACATGAGAATGAAGACCTCACAACAATAAATTTACACTACCATAATCTATTATTTTTGTAACAAGAAGAAGTAATTATATCACTCGTCTGCATACCATTAT
Organism: Morbakka virulenta; assembly: GCA_003991215.1. Lineage (NCBI taxonomy): Eukaryota > Metazoa > Cnidaria > Cubozoa > Carybdeida > Carukiidae > Morbakka > Morbakka virulenta. The sequence goes on along the minus strand of RDPX01000038.1, from coordinate 1,718,631 downwards.
TATGGGAAAACCTGAGATTATAATTCTGCCAATGCGAAAATAAAATAGTAAAGTAACGTGAAAGTAATTGAATTTCACTCTTTCTTTCTTTAGTTAAAATGGGTGAGTTCAGTTATAGGTTGGGTTTTTTTGGTTATAAATGTCCAGTGAGAAAGGTACTTTACTATTCAAATAATTGAACAACATTAATTTTTAAAAAATGAAGTCTATTTTCAGGTCTCACGTTTGTCTTAGATGTTCTTACTTCATTAGATGCAATGCTGATACATTAGTGTCATTTGTTTCAACAGTCCCAAAATGTCTTCCTTTTTGTTGTCATTTTCTACAAGACTGTTCTTTTGTATAATTAGGTAAACAATGTAGCTAGCTGTAGTACTTTTCCTTTGTTGGAATGTATTTAATATCATACCTGAAGCCAGACAATGCAACTGCCCATCGTTGCAATTGTTGTGCTGCTAAAGTTAGAATAGCAGTATTCTGTCCCAACATTTTCTTTAGTGATCTGTGGTTCGTACTTATCGTAAATTTCCTTCCATATATGTAAGCATGAAACTTTTTAACACCATAAAAAATTGGGAAATGTGTCTTGTCCAACTGTCCATAAGATTCGTAAAGTTAATACTATTGGACACGTAATGTCCTCCTCGTAGATCTGAATACGTGCTGCTCACACTCCATATGGTGAAGTGTCTGGTAGTTATTCAAAATGTAATACAGGATCATAAAGGACCAACTGTAGCTCTAAAGTGACACTGTCCTTTACTTTCTGAAAACCTTTCTTCCACTCTTTAGTCCATTTCCATTGAACTATGCCAAGTAATCCATTCAAAGGATGAATCATCGCAGAAAAATTGGGCAAAACTTGGGCACGAAAGTTAACCATTCCCAGCCATGAATGAAGTTCGGTGACACTCCTCTGCTTTGGCACGTTAAGTGTACCTTATACTTTGTCTCTCGTACGTTGAATGCTATTCTTAGAAAGTCATCTCCCCATATAAACAATATCATCTTTTATGAACATGCATTTCTTTGCCTTCGCTCTTTAGTCGTATCTGTCAAATCTCTGAAATAATGGTCTCAAATTTCGTAAATGTTCATTGTCATTTTCGTCCGTCACCAATTTATCGTCCATGCTATCACATACCCACTTTAGTCCAATTAATAATTGCTTGGTGAAATATTGCTGTTTCAGGCGAGCTACTAACTCCAAAAGCAAGTCTCATGTACTAATATCGTCCCTTGTTTGTGTTAATTGTTACTATCCTCTGCGAACCTTCGCCTAACAATATCTGTTAATATGCCAACTGTAAATCTATCTTCGAATATTTCTAACCATTGGCCAACCTTGTACATACGTCCTCTCGCATGGGAATTGGATACTGATCAGTGTTAATACATTTATTTTCAGTTACTATCTCCACAAAGCCTTGGTTACCCAAGTGGCGTAGGTATTCATATAAGTGGAGTTGTCCACTCCTTAAAATTCACTCGTATGATTATTTTTTCAGCTTCTGAACGGTCAAGTTCTTTCTCTACTGCATTATGTAGTGCTTAAGGTATCCCCGTTGCCTTTAGGAATAGCGATTGAACACTTTCCAGCATTTTCAGTTTCGCTTTGACTCCTTCAATCGAGGCTAATTCTTCTTTGACTGCATCTGGATATTTTTGTCTTAACTGTTCTAGCGACCAGTTAAGGCATTTTCCCGGACTCTGTGTAAACAAGTGCCATTGTTCGTTGGGCGTGGTAACCAACTTTTTCAATTCATAAAAAGTTTTTAAATTCTAGATTTTATGTACTCAGCAGAAGCCATTAGCATAGAATATTTATCATGTTGTGAGTGTTAAGCTTTTTCGGAGCTACTTTTCGAGAGATACTTTTCCCATCATCGGGCTTCTTCTTCTTTCATTGTCTTAGCTGTTCCAGCCATCAGCAGCCTCTTTGATGAATTCTTTCCATTTTGATCGATTGTATGTGCCTGTATTAATGCATTAGGATTTTCTGTTAGTTGCTGCAGGTATTTCCTTCTTTCTCTTCTCCTTGTTCTTTTACCATCAATTTTACCGGTTAAAGACAGGTGTTCGAGTTTTCCTTTTGGCATTATATGCCCCAGGAATCTAGCCTGTCTACCTCAAATGTTCTTCAAGAGATTTCTTTCCTGCCTAACCTGTCTCAGAACTGCTTCGTTTGCTGTTTTTGTGGTCCATGATATTCGCTACATTCTTCTGAATACCCACATTTCAAATATGTTGATCTTTTTTGCCATTGTTGCACTTATCGCCCATCCTTCACAGCTGTAGGTGAATGGACGTACGTAATAGATGCACTGAGTAGACGTAACATCATCAGACTACCCAAGTAATCAGTCATAACTATTTATACTTTGATAATGCGGATGGTCTTGGTGATAGAGATCAAATTGTTTTGAGGAGTGGCACCTTACCTATCTTGAGTTTGTTGTGCTTCTTTTCTGTGGTGCTGGAAGCCATATTTCTGAAAGACTCTAAGATATGCTATTCTTGTGATTGCTGTGTGTAGGGAATGGATAGTTTCTTTTATTTTTCTTGTTGTATTATTTATTTCCTTGTCCAGAATTTTTTTTTCCCAGTCAAAGGTGTGATCTTTTGTCCAGCAGTGCTCCACTATCTCATGGCTTTCAAATTCAGTCGAAGTTTGGACATCCATGAAAGACCCTAAAATTATGATGAGTACTTGACTGCTCGTACGACTGTCATTGGTAATGTCATTTCATGGTCGTTGTGTTCCGCATCAATAAGAACTTTTCCCTAGAGTTTCAATCTATTATCTGCATAGACATGTAAACATTTGTTACTTGATTCCAGAGCAATATAACAAATATACTTCTCATAGTCTCTATAGTTAATAATTAAAGATAAGGCTCCTGTGCCTAGCTTCATTTTGAAATCCATTCCCTCTAGCTTAACTGATATTTGAATAGCTGGCGTATACTTAGGAGTCGTAGTAGTAGTCATCGCTAACATACAACCTAACATATGTGCATGGTCGTCTGCACCATCAGGATGATGAATCGTTGTATGGTGTCTTTTCACATGGTAAGGGTTGTAGTTAGGCCTACTTTTCCCTTAGGGGTTACATTCTGACTGTAAATGTCCTACCTTCCCACATTTCAAGCATGTTGCGTTCTTATCTCTACAGTTACCTCGATCGCGGCCCGCAACACCCACATCTATCGCTTTTTTTTCAATTACTACTTGTTTTAAATTTTTGTTTACCAGTAGGTAGTTTCAACTCCTTGCGTTTGGTTGGTCCTTGTTTTACCTTGTTAATTGTCCATGTACTGGTCTCACCTCCTATCAGCTTCGATTTATAAGATTTAAGGCTACTATTACCTGGAATAAATTTCCCAAAAGTTTGCCTTGACGTCGTTTTCTTGCTATTAGTGTTGTTTGCAAAGAGTCGCCATAAATTCTTCGTCACGTAGTACATTGCGTCCTTTTACGGGTGGCTAGTTCCCACTGATGCGAGAAGCTGATACAATTTTAAACCCCGTTTTTCTCGTTAAAGTCACGGTTTCGTGTTAGAGATTATGAGAGTAAAAACTGCACAACAAGTAAGGCTGGTATGGTATGTTCTTTTTCGTAAGAAGAAGCACTGACGTCACTCGTTTGCATACTGTTATCACAAGATAAAACGAACGTAACCTAAGTAAAGTAACGTGAAAGTTAGTACATGACAAAATTCAAGCTGACAAACAATCTGACATCCTCTGAAAAGCTTCAAATTGAATACTTCAAAAATGTAAAACATTTCATTACTGTCACTAATTTAGTTAAGTAAAACAGAACACGTTACTATCCATGTACCATGTATATAACATTGAAATGTAGGCATATAAATAATATAGTACTTATACTATTTTATGCAATTTACAATATGTATTATATATTATATATTATATATTATATATTATATATTATATATTATATATTATATGTTATATATTATAAATATATATTAACTCCTCTTGGTTCAATGGTATACCATGGTGATACAATATAGCATGGTGTGGTATGAATAAATTTATATGAAATAAATAAAGTTTGGTACAATACAATACTACAATATTGTTAACATAATATATATTTATATACACTAGGCATTATGTTTAGAGCAGGTTTTCAGTTGTATTTTTCAGATGACTCGGTTAAAACTAGCAATAAAGTTTATTGAACTAAACCTTTGCTATGATTTGAGTTAATTTTATATTACGATGGCAGCGTATTAAATTCGGAATGTTATGTACAAAGAAATTTAATTATGAAAAATTGAGTTTTGTATAATATTATGGTAACGTTTTTAAATAGAGGCGTTTTCCTCTCTATATATTTGGGTAGTGAGTCAAGAAAGAGGCTTTGTTTGGATGTTACTGATTTGAATGAAAGGCAGCGATTTCAATCAAGTCTCTGGTTTTCAATAGTTCATTAATTCCATCTTCATTTGTTTGATTTATTTACAGCTGGCATACAATTAAAATAATGGCAAGCGTAAGAGCGGAGTTTTTGAGTGAGGCAAACTTAGACTGATCAAATGCATTTTTAACTACACCTTTGATAATGACAAGCCTTTATCGGTGAATGTTATTACAAACAAAAGCAATAGTAGTTGACAACCACCTGTCAACTGTCTACACCTTCTTAGTTACGGGACAAAAAAATGACAACCAACGTCTATTGATTATACATTTTTGACTATTTTTTTATTATTTGCAGCATCGTTCAAGAATGCTGTTAAGGAAAAATGTATTCCGCTATTTGCAAAAAAGGTCATTCAAGAAAAAAGAGAGTGTGCCAGAAATACAATTTTACCAGGACAATTACAAGATAATAGTACTTTCATTCTGAGTTCTAATGAAAAGAGCAAAGAAAATCCTCTCGTCGTCAAAAAACCATTTATGTTTCAGAAGGAAAGGTACTGAAAAAAGAAAAATGAACATAGACGTTTAGTTTTGATATTATTTTTCTTCTTTTTCTTCTTTTTCTTCTTTTTCTTCTTTTTCTTCTTTTTCTTCTTCCTCTTCTTTCTCTTCTTTCTCTGCTTCATCCTCGACACCATCATCCGTGTCTTCTCGCCGTCTTTCTCAGTAACTTTGCTTATGATACGAAAACCCTTTTACCTCAATATTTATATACTCCCTCGATAGAAGGCAACATAAGTTTTAATTAAGTCCAAACTCAAAGAAAACTCTTTTTATATATTTCCTTTTCTTTATATCACCTTCGACTGAGAAAACAAGGAACTGTAAGACTTGACTCATCCAGTATGATCCTTTTTTAAAGCACACAGTTGATCACATCCAAAATACTAATTTAAACCGGCTACAACTGTAACATGTTTATACATACTTCCAAAACAAGCACAATTTTGGATTCTATCCACTTTGTCTGGATGTTTCTGTGTCATTTTTTTTACAAAGAATAATAGTTCAGTTCTTGCAAAATCTTAATTGTCTTTGTTCCTTGTTAGCAAAGTTTCAAACATAACAAGCCAACTAATTAAATATAATGTCTAAATTTACTTAACAATGTAAGGGTAATATCCTGCACTTGCAAGAAAGCCCAATCAACCTGCTTGGTCTCTTAACAAATCCCAATAACCCCCCCCCCAAAAAAAACAACACAGCTCCCTTTTGCTATTTCCTTGCTGGCTTTTGGCTGTTTTTTTCTGTGATCTCTTACTTTCCCATCCTGTTCAATTAGCAGCTCTCGTTTAGCTCTTGCTTGTGTAAAACATCGGACCTTTATCCGGATGCACAAAAAATAGCTGTTAAACATTTTGTGCGACTATTCTCTAAACTTGCTAATTTAAAGGCTTGGCATCATCATAGTTTGTTACACAAGTAAGGGAACCAGGAGCGAAGGATTATTCAATTCTCTCAGATCGTTTTTAGACTACTTTGTCAAAAGGATTTTCCTGGTTTTTATCTCTCTGCAGTCACAAAAAATCGCTTAAATATATCTATCTTATCTTTTGAGTTCTGGAGTGACTTTGCATCTTGTTTCAATAAGTAAGGACCATCGTGTTTTACTCAGTAATCCTACTCAGCAATTCTACTCAGCAATTCCCCTCAACAATTCTACTCAGCAATTCTGCACAGTCATCTACCTTTTCAAAAGGATTCCGTTGGTGGTAGGATGAATGGGTTGTTAGATAACAATGTTTCAGACTAATTGGTAGGAAATATCTTGTTCGAATTCTTCGACTAGAGAAAAGGCTATTTTTTTCTTTCAGAAGCCTCAGGACCGATCTCCCAATTCTTATAAAGAGAATATCATCTGTCTATTTACTGTCGTTTTAAGTACCTACGTTTACATGATAATTTTGTATTGCTTTTATTGAAAGTCTTGAGGCAAACATGTTTCTTTACTACGTTTATCAAATTCTATTCTTGGTTGTGAAGTCTTCTTAACCTCGACAACCGATATTTTCAGCAACTCTGGATATTTAATCATATGGTCTCTTCAGTATCACTTAGTGGTTGTAGCAAACGATAACTTCTTTGTAGGTTGTTCCAAAAAGCAGTTGATAAAAAGCTAACAGGCTTTTGGAGTAACAGCGGAAAATTGTAATCAATGTTGTACTACAATGTTGTTATTCTTTATTAATGAAATGGGAGGATTTAATAAGGTCCCAGCATAGTTGTACAAGAAATAGTATTGATTATTCACTAATTGCTGACAAAAAAGTAAACCCATTGTAATCAATGAATCGTTTGCGAATGGATTGTATACTATCAATGGATTGTTTACAACTAATGCATTGCATACGATAACCGAATTGCTTAAATGAAGCCAATCTGTATACCGAATTCAAAAAATTTCTGTTGAGTATGACAGCAATACATCAAAGTATTGGGTCATTCAAAATGAACAGCCCAAGGAGGCTGGGAAACTCTTTACTCAGAATGCTTGCAAGTGCACCTTTAAGCAATAACATAGGTTTTGGTCTGATAAACTAGGACAAGAAAAATTTAACAAAACTGCTTAGAAATTTAGTAAATCAAAATTTAACTGTACGTTTATATTTGATGGTACTCTACTTTTTATATATGTATCATGCAAATAAGCACAAATCTATTTCACTAAGTTTATGTATACAGATTTCATATCGATTCCCAAACAATAATGAGTGTGTTGTTATGATTGTCTTTCAGTATTTCTACGATAATGTTTATGCCCAAACATTCTGCTTCTCTGCAACTAATCGACAAAACTGCAAAATTACTGTTGTCTTTATCGCCACTGCTGTTATGCAAGTATGTTCGAAGTGTTTTAAACATGAGACACCTCTCTTAAAAGATGTTGAGTTGCTTGGTAAGTTACAACGTAGGCACAGTAGTATGCATGTCTATTGAGGCATTTTTTGTGTGACTTAAGTATGACACCAAGTTGCATCTATATCAGTCTTGAGACCCACATCACTTGGTTTATTTCAAGTCATAATCTAATAGGGTGAAAAAAAAAAAAAAAAAAAATCTAATAGGGTATAAAGCAACCTTGTTCCTTTGACCAATTGCATAATGGTGGCCTTCACAATATGTTTGAACAGTTCTTCAACTTTTCAGATAAATATTCCTTTTATTTGCCGTATTTTTGCTCAAATGTCCTTCCTAGAAATCCGAAATTTCTTTCCAATGTCCTTCCCTGTATTATTCCAAAATACTTACTTATCCTCTTTGACCCATGGCTGGCTCATAAGGTTTGTCAGCATCTTCCGCCATATCGTTCTATCTCTTGCTACTGTTTTAGCCTTACTCTATGTTTGCCATCCCAAATTATTTCTTTCTGCCTCCGCGCTTCAAGGTTGTATTCCTCATTTCTCTGGCAACTATTGCAGTCTTCCCTGTGGCATACGTGGTCCTTACGTTCCAGCAGCCAACACGGATAAGCTCATTTGGTGTGAGTAATGATCAAATACATGCCATTTTCGAGTTGGAGACTCCTATCAGGTTTTTATCCCCAGGGATTTTACATGACATGTTTCTGCGACCATAGATAGCTTCGTTTACTGTCCAACTTTCCGTAATCAGGCTTTTTTACAGGAAGAGGTGATTAGTATCCCTCCTAACCCTCCTTCTTTTCTCATCCGGACGTTGGACCAGCCACGGCAGAGTTATTGGAAAATACTAGAAATAACAATAATTGAAAGCAGACAACAACATAAATAGATGCCAAAATTGCTTCCTCCAAAAACTAACGAAATAGCGCCCGAATGTCAACCGCATAGTAAAGAACAAAATAATACTGTTAAGATGGACGGGGCCTTTATCACATTTATAATGAATTAACAAAACTCAAGTATAGCAAAAAATTATTTCTACTACTATTATTATTGTTATTGTTATTATTATTATATTATTATTATTTTCTTATTTGTCACATTTGTGTCAGTGTTTTCTTATTGCCGTCATTTTAATGCCAGGCAGGACATAACAAATGATCATGGGATGACAGATTTGTTTCACATTTCTATAACTTGCCGTAAAATTCTCGCAGTTCCCAACAAGGCAGCCTTTTGCATAACACCAACTTGAGACTGAATCTCAACTTTTTCAAGCCGCTTTTCAAATACCTTGTTCACGCTCCCGAGGGCTCCTATCACAACAGGCACTATCTCCACTTTCTTTACTTTCCACAATGTTTTGATCTCTCTTTTCAAACCCTGGTACTTTTACACCTTATTCCTTTCTTTTTTTCCCACATTTACATCATCTGGCACAGCAATGTCAATTATGTCGCCTTTTGCTCTTTCTTGAAAACAAGAATCAGGTTGGGTTTTCTTGCCTCAATCACATGGTCATTCTCTGCCATTCTCTCAGGTATATGTTCGTACCACTTTTCGCTATAGATTAACCCATTTCTTTTACAGATGTCCCACTGAACTTTCTTCGCAACATTGTCATGGCGCCTTTTGTAATCCTTTTGAGCCAGCTTCTCACAACCATTAAGGATGTGCTCCACACTGTCACCTTTCTTACCACACAGTCGACACAGGGGGCTTCTGTCGTTCTATCAATGTGATTCTTCACACAGTTTGTCCTGATCGATTGCTCCTGTGCAGTTCATATTAAAACTTCGGTCCCAACCTTTAAATCAGACTTCGACAACCATTGCCATGTTTTTTCTTTGTAAACCTTGTTCCTGATCAACTGGCCGTGAAGCTACTTTACACTCCACGTCTCCTTCAGTTCCTGTCTTCTCATTACTTTCAACTCTGATCAAGTTTTCTTTCGACCTGGACACATGGAATGCAACACTATAATAATAATAATAAAAATAATAATAATAATAATAATAATAATAATAATAATAATAATAATCCAGCATGGATGACGTATGGAAGAACGGTATTGTGTGTGAAGGACAGGAGTAAGGGAAATCCTGCGAGTAACTTCAGACCTATTTCATGTTTACCACTAATGTGGAAATTGTTAACGGGTATGCTGTCCGAGCAGCTGTACGAACATGTAGATACTAATAATTTGTTACCATCGAACAGAA
>RDPX01000038.1:1672261-1674751 GCA_003991215.1 Morbakka virulenta | reverse complement strand
TCTCTCTCCCTCTTTCTCTCTCTCTCTCTCTCTCTCTCTCTCTCACTCTCTCTCTCTCTCTCTCTCTCTCTCTCTCTCTCTCTCTCCCTCTCTCTCTCTCTCTCTCTCTCTCTCCCCCCCCTTTCTCTCTCTCTCTCTCTCTCTCTCTCTCTCTCTCTCTCTCTCTCTCTCTCTCTCTCTCTCTCTCTCTTTCTTCGAGCGCCAAGTGTTGTAAACTGGCTACCTCGGAACGAATTTTGATAATATTTTGCAACCTCGAATTGAGGAGTTTGAGCCTTGGGTTTGTTATTGAACTATTTCTAAATTTTTTCCGATTTCAGTTTCGATATTTCAACAAACCACATTCTTATAAAACAAAATGTGGTACAGGCTTTCAATTTTATTTGCCATTTATTTTATATCTATAATTATATATAAAGGCCTATCTATTTAAATCCACATCTATATTTACATTTTTATTTCTTTATTTACATTTAGTAATTTATTTTTGAAATACTTATAATTCCTTGTAATTATTTAAAGCAAATTTGTCTCTTTTAAAACCTCTTAGAGTACGAAGGGTTTACACAGCAATCGAACGTGTCTTCCCTGTGTAATCACAATGTGATCACTATGAAAGATAAGCCAAATGGTTCTTGCCCTGTTGGTGTGAAATGAAGTGGAGCAATGCTATTAATAATGGTAGTGGTTATGTGTTTGGAAAAACAAACAATATTTTATAACTGATTTATAAACAAGAAAAAATTGATGTTAAAACACAAATTAAATATAAGACGAAACTGTTCCTTTCTACTTTCGACCAAAGAAGATGAATCTTTGATACAACAGTTGTTTTTCTTGAAGGCGATTAATCCCCAGCTTTTTTCCACTCAGCTGGTTGATTTCAAAATATCTGAATTCTCTAGCTTTGTACAGCCATAACGTTTAAAAACACTTCCTTTTATAAACAATTTTCCTGCAGTGGCAAAAGTAAAGAAGTGCTTCTATCATCCACAAAGGAGCAGTGAGTATTAAGTAAAAACATTTGCCTTCTTCAATGCCCTGTACACCACTGTGCAGTTGACTCTGCAGAATTTGTTGTTTGGACCTTTGACTTGAGGTGTGGTTAATCGAAGAAGCTGTTCGGATCTCTTAGATCGTTGAAAGACTCCGCACGATGTAAAACTGATTGAAAAATTGATGAGCAGGATAAACATTGATTGTATTTATACAACAACTTTGACCTGATAACTATTTGTCCTCTAAACTATTTTTCTAAACTTTAATTAAAATTGTGTCATTTCCTTTTCTGTGTACAAAGACCTGCGTTCTGCCCTTAATGAACATATGTAGTGATAAATTTATATATATATATATATATATATATATGTCTCTGTGTGTCTGTGTGTCTGTGTGTATGTTGTACACATGCGTTATCATAATTATATATCTATATATATATATATATATATATCTAAATATGTATATATATATATACATATAGGTAGGCAGGCTGACAGCCAGATCAACAATTAAATATATACTATGATCGCCTAAGCTTAAAAAGGTCGAGGACCAGGCTCAAAAACAATGAAGGAACTGTAATATTTCCATTTCTTTAAATAGTCCCTTGACTTTGATTTGTGCAAAGCTGGATAAATGGTTTTGATTGACTTTTTTGTCAACAGTTTTCGTCAGTTTTAATTTTGTTGATTTTTGTTTGGAAAAGGTTGTAATTTTAAGTTCGATCTGCGTTGGTTTTTCTTGTGACGGTCTAACTTCATCCAAAAATCAAACCAATAAGGCAATCTTACGTTTAGCTAACTAACTAACTAACTAACTAACTAACTAATAAGTAAATAAATAAATAATAAATAAATGAATAGTAAATAATAAATAAATAAATAAATAAGAAGACTCTTACCATTTGATGGAAATATAAAGTATATGGATATTAGGGTCCATTTGAGGAATGAAAAGTATTTATTTAATTATGCCGTAGGTCAAACATTTTGAATGGAAGCGTTTTTTGATTACTTTCGTTGACTTTATCTTACCGAAAAGGATGAGAAGCAACAGTATTATCTAAACTTAAAATTGAAGGGGTATTTTATTTGATAAAGCTCGAATCCCATAAAGAGCTCATCCTTATATTCTCGCCACTCCTTCTAACTACATCACATTTCCAACGCACATCGATTTTTTGCAGCCATGTTTTTACACTATGTTAAGCCCACGGTAAAAACGAACTGTGGGACTAAACTTCTTCTTCTTCTTCTTCTTCTTCTTTCGGCATTTCCCTTTTCAGGGGTCGCCACAGCGAATTGACTTCTTCCACTTGAGTCGGTCACGTGCGTCTTTCTGGGTCAAGCCAAGTTCCCTCATGTTATCTCCCACACAGTCTTTCCATCACCTCCTTGGCCTTCCCTGCTTTGTCTTGCCAGGCAGCTCCATGTTCAGCACCCGTTTAGCAATGTGATCCTCCTCCCTCCTTTGCACATGTCCATACCA
>RDPX01000038.1:1629761-1669761 GCA_003991215.1 Morbakka virulenta | reverse complement strand
ATTTGATATTTAATATTAAAAATATGACGCCATTTGACCCCACTGACACTAACAGAGAAAGCAATGAGGACGGTGCCTCGCCGTGAGCAGGGGGCGTACCCAGCACCATTTGTACAAAGGGGTGACACTATTTCTCTTGACTTGATTTCGTGAAGACAATACCCAAGTGACAGACAGGCTTTTAATTATATGTTCTGTTGCTCAAGACATGGGTTACTTGATACAAGAAAGTCATAAGGTAGACACTAGCTTGTATTTTTCTTTTTCATATGAAAGATATTTTGCAACCTATAATTTTCCTAGAGAGGACGGAATAGGCTGAATATTTTTACAAGGGGGTGTAGCCCTTATTTGCCCCCTCAGCTTCAGGCCTGAGAGGAAAATACTAAAAGGTTGGTATTACGCAAAGGTTAACAGTCTTTTATTTTTTTCTTTCTTCTTAATCTTAATACATCGTTGCAGAGCAGCTTATTTTAACCTCGTTGTTCTTCTTCTTGTTTTTCTTGTTGATTAAACAAAGTTTGAAAGTTCGTTGTTGATGATGCTTGGGCACAGTTTCCACAAGAGGTGTTCAGCTGCAAATACACAAAAACAAAACTGCACTTGTGCAATAATATATTAATGCCTGTGTATGCAATATATACTTACATACACCAATATGCTAGTGTATCATAAGATATTGTATCATAAGATATCTTATTTATCATAAGATAGATAATATAGATGGATATTATTTGTAATTGTAAAGAAAAAAATTAAGTTAAAAATATGGTCTCAAAATTGATATGATGAAAGACGAGTGTTGAAAGTTGAGCTGCTGGAGCATGTTATGAGGTATTGGTTCGAATCCAATTCTATACACACTTTTTTTAGTTTCTTACAACACCCACATTGATAAATATAAGAGAAATGCTAGACAGACCATGTTGAATATACAAATACAAAATATACAAAACTACGGTTTGTAAATGAAGTGGTTTTCAGGGACTAATCCACCTCAAAACCACCCACCACCCAACTCCACTACCACCCTCACCCCCAGCTGTAAACAACAAATTAATTTTCTCTTCATGGTGTGCGTTTTTTTCGATTTAGAATCATACAGCTCTTACTAAACAAGGCTTTTTTTTTCTCTTGATTTATTGAAATGTTTTTAAAAGCCTTCAAAGACAGGCGGTCGAAGGTTCAATCTTGACACAGCTGTGTCAGCATGAAGATCGGAGTTGATTTTGAACACAAACCACAGCTGACGTCATTAGGTTTAGAAAACAAGAGATTGAAAGAAAATTCCTTTTGAAAAGAAACTCAAGGGAGAACTTTCACATTCTGGCCTGAAAGAAACGGTAACAATATTTTATTTATTCACCTGAAAAAAAAATCGTGTCGCTGTACACAATCCAACTTGATATTGTCTAAGGTGCACAAGGAGTGTGATAAAATTTCTCTGATAATTGCTTCTGCCAACCTTCTCCTCCTCCCTTCATCAGACGCTATATTGTTTCCTGATATTTGGGTTTTATGTGCAGTCACGTTTTTATCTGTCATATTATCATTTAAAAATAACATTTTCAGGTAATAATACAAAAAACAAAAGCCGATGTTAAATATTATTGTTGACAAATGATAGTATGCGTGCCGTCTATCGATCTCTTTGCTCGCTCAACATGACCTCCTGGCAATCAGTGTTGATCAACACGTGCTCTGCAGGCAACTTCTTTCAAAAGAGATTCTTTGCACATTAATCAGCGATGCTAAAAGCCACTTTGGTGTGAAAGATTCTTTTGGGGTTTTCCTTCATACTGTTCATTCTTTTTAAATTATAGGTTTCTTCCCTCATCCAATTTCCGAAAACAAGTACAAATTCAGTATCCTGCTACTCAAAACGAAGTAACAGCTCGGGCGAAGTGGTTGTTCCTCGGAAGTGGATAAGACTTGAGCCAAGAACTTTTTGTGTGATAAATTGATAAGCAACTTTTCAAGCAACTGTTTGCAACAATAAAATATGGTGGAATGTTTAGTTTGTCACACTATTGTCCTGATAATTTACATTTAAGTCTACCTTTCGATAGGTCAAATATACGGGTCTTTCATTAATAGAACCCCTGGTAAACAGTGAGCCCATTTTTGTCTTTCGCAAATATCCATCTATTAAAGATCCGAAGGGAAGCAACAAATCAAGAAAACGTGGGGCAGAAAGAACGGCACGCAAGACACCGTAAAATGCAAGATATACGGATCGCCCCTCCGTGACCCTCTGTGGGAAGGCCCTTCCTCTTGGGTTGGTCTTCTGCCGTGGCTCAAGCATCTTAAGACCCCTGTCCTGTATGGTTGGGCCCTGTAGCCAAAGCCCCGACCAAGGAGATATTAGAGCACCACACTTGATCTTATTCAAAAGGCCGAGAAGTGATCAAATATACGATTCGTAGCATAGAACTTGAATAACGCAATAAAACCCACAGCCAAGTTTTTTCGGTGAATCTCGACTTGACCAAAGCTGAAGGAGATGTGGTTGACAATAAAAAATGGAGAGTATGATCTTCAAGTGTTTTAAACAGAAGAAAGCTGTTTTCAATTTTCTTTTTTAACCACCAGCCAATGAAAAATGGTGGTGAGAGACATTCAGTTCTTTTTTTCCCTCATTGACAAAATAAATATTGACTTTTGTTGACGTAGGATATTTATCATGTCGTCGTGAGTCATAAGTTTTTTTCTGAGACACGTTTCGAGAGATACTTTTCGTCAGGCTGACGATGAGCCTGATATTGTAGAAAGTAGAAATGAATTTTTTCTAAGTGATGTATATCAAAGATCACCAACTTTTTAAAGTCTGTGTACAATATTTCTTAAAGTATTTGTCAAATAATCTCACTTTTTTAGAAGCAAAACTCCCAATTCAATTACCTGACAAGGATGACCGGACAAGGAAGTTTAAAAACACTGCACTGTCTCAGTAAATATCCTTTTGGCTTTGCATACCCACCATCACTTGACTTGACCATAACCATAACCTAACATCCTTGATTTTAACTGTGTAATGATTGAACACATTTCATCGTCCATTAATGCTTATTTGGAAATTGATATTCATTAAACCCTTGCGAATCACAAAATTTGACTTTTGGACATCAAGTTGTCAAGCATTAAACTGTAAATATAATTAGGTAACGAAGAAATATCTGGAGTGTTTCAGGGTGGAAGTGGAGATTAAACCTGGCAGCATCAGTCAAGTCAAAAGTAAGTCATGACATGAGTAGTAACGCATTCAGTATGTATAACAGGGAATTTTTGTCCTTAAGTTAGGGCAGAGTAAACCTTCGAGGGATGCATTAGTGAATTATTCTGAAAAAAGGAGAGAAAGTGTTAATGACCTCAAGACGAACATTTTCATTGTTTATCTATTCACAATGAAGCTGTTGTATTTTTTCCCCTCCATCCTTTATTAATTTTCGTTCTTAAAATAGAATCTAAACAAAGAGTTTTAGACCAATGTCTTTCAAAATATAAAAACGTTGAATAGCTGAAATTTTCTTCTACAATTTTTGGCTTCTGTTTATATATATATATATATATATACTCATGCTACAGACAGTACTGTTTCGCCCTATATATATATATTCGACACAGGAAATATGCCAAACCAACACTGACAAACTCCTTCAGCTAATAACAATAATATTTGACACAGGAAATGACTCAAGAAAGTATGCCAACATTTACTTGAGTAAATCAAATTTTTATTTATTATTTCAAATTTTCGTCTGTCTACAACAGACTTTATCAAGAAACTGACAAGCAAAAAACGTTTGCGTGAAAAGACTGCAAACAAGTTNCAAGATCTCTTGATAGTTGGTGAGTATGGATCAGCACGGACCATTAACTGCTTCAGATTGGGAAGGTTCTTGAAGACAACTCCCACTGAGCCTTCTGGAAAAATTTTTGACAAAGCTGGGGTATTGAGAAGATGAAGGTGGCGTTTAACAATTTGTTTTGTCTTGTGCCGCCCTATATGCCTGGATGACAGTTAGTCCAGATTCTTCTTTGATGTTGTCCATGTACCTTGGTCTTGGCCTGCCCTTTTTCCTGGACCGGTAGACCATGCCCATGATTAGCGTTTTCTCCAATGTCTCGCTCCTTAGCACGTGTCCCAGGTATGACAGTCTCCGGTTCACTAAAGTCTGTGAAAGACGCTTGTCGCATTCTATTCTGCGCAAAACTTCCTCATTAGTTACTCTCTCTGCCCAACCTATCCTCAAGGCTCTCCTGTAACACCACATCTCAAAATTTCTGAGTCTTATGTTGGGACCACGTGGATTAAATTGGGTCGAAAAGAGTGTACGACGGATGTTATGTGTATCGCTCTTTTTCAATTCACGAACTTCCTCTCTCGAACGGTTAGCAATATTACCGAAGCTTTCTTGAATAACTTTTGGATTGTAGGTGTATCGCTCTTTTTCAATTCACGAACTTCCTCTCTCGAACGGTTAGCAATATTACCGAAGCTTTCTTGAATAACTTTTGGATTGTAGGTTAAAATCGGAGACTGGTAGTTTTGGAACATTTTTCTCTCTTTCTGTCACTGTCACGTCATTTTTTGTCTCACGTGCCTTGTGTCCGTTGAGAAGTGTGTTGTCATTGAAAATAAAAATATTTTTGTTCACTTCACACCAGTGACAATTGTCTTTTGTAAATTTTTGTTGCATGGCAATAAATTGTCACTTAGCAACTTGTTTGCAGTCTCATCACGTGTACGTTTTTTGCTTGTCCGTTTCTTGATAAAGTCTGTTGTAGATAGACGAAAAATTGAAATAATAAATAAAAATTTGATTTACTCAAGTAAATGTTGGCATACTTTCTTTAGTCATTTCCTGTGTCATATATATATATATATATAAAAGATAAAACACGAAAAATAAGAACTCTGATTGCAACTAATAGTTTCACGATATTTGGATCATCAGGCATATATATATGCATAGTATACAAAAGAAGAACATGTTCTTCTTAAAAGTAGGTAAAATAAATAAATAGGATGTGAATTGCATAAAGACGAAAATTATTGCAGGGCACCAAAAAATTTGTGCACGCCTTCTTTCTTTTAAAAATTTCCTTCGAACCCTACTGTCTTAGTTATTGTAGTGGTGTCGTAAATGGTAGATTCTCCGCAGTTTTTCTTTGTCTGATTACAAAGTTTAATTACGGGAGATGTAATCTCCAGTATCTTAAGTCTCGTGCATAATTTGTCAAGTAATATCCTTGGCAGCACAAATGTGACACTTGAGATTAATTCCCTATCATAACTGCTGTTTTTGGAAATGTAAAACAAGTCAGTGTTAACGGAAATTATAATGCAACGACATTATTGTTGTGTTACTTTTTTTTCGGGGTTTTGGGGAGGAGTAGAAGATTTTAACCTGGACAGTGGATGAGAGTATTCTCAGTGAGACTAATAACAATGGCATAATCTGACAGTGTCGGTTCTGTAAAACTGAATAAGATGGCGTCTAACACGTAAAGAATTGACACATTTGAAAAAGGCATAGCTGAAGGTAGACGCATTTGAAAAAGGCATAGCTGAAGTTAGATACATTTGAAAAATCGCGTCGTTGAAGATAGTCAAATTTGAAAAAAGGCGTAACTGAAGGTAGACACATTTGAAAAAGGCGTAACTGAAGGTAGCCAAATTTGAAAAGGGCGTAGCTGAAGGTAGTCAAATTTGAAAAGGGCGTAGCTGAAGGTAGTCAAATTCGAAAAGGGCGTAGCTGAAGGTAGACACATTTGAAAAGGGCGTAGCTGAAGGTAGACACATTTGAAAAGGGCGTGGCTGAAGGTAGACACATTTGAAAAGGGCGTGGCTGAAGGTAGACACCATCAGACAGCGAGAGTTTTGTAACATGGAAAAAGATTGGTACAGTCAGCAAGTAATACTATGCTTTCATTTGCTACAAGATAAACACAGAGATGACACTTATGAGCGATACGCTGTGTGAAAACTGATGTTTCAATTAAAAGCTTTATTGAGGTGATAACACAAGGTTAATGATTTTTAAGAAAGGGTGGAGATATATTTAGATATTTTAACTACAGAAGATTATTACACCCTGTAGACTCAACGTGGCTGATTGTTTTACTGAGAGAGAGGTATCTCTCCTCAAAATAATGTATTACTTACATGACTTTAAATTCCAAAGTGATGATAATTCACTCATGAATTATATACGTTGGGAATAAAAGTGATTAAATGGTGAAAATCGTACACCTATATACCTATAATTTAAATAAACTTTCCACACAGTTCATCCACCACTTTTTTTTTCTCCACAATTGGCTTCGATGTAATAAATTTGCTAATAACAGACATATTTAGTGGTGTGTGGGGGATAATGATTTGTTGGACAACAACTATAATAGCCTATTTCGTCAACATCCAAATGGTAGAATGCAGTAATAGTTCTCAAGAGATAATTTGCTTTTGAGTGTTGGTGATATTGATTCAGAAAATAAATTGTATGGATGATGTATATCAAATACGACCAAGACTGATCCAAAATATCAATTTAGTTTTACAGATTTTTCAGCAAGAAAGCTTGCCATGACAGTCATCTTGCTAAACTTTTACATTGTAAAAAGAAGTAGGAGTGGATGGATATTCGAGGAAAGGCCAAGTTGAATTGTTTTTCAAACATCAATTTCAGGCAGTAAGGGAGGAGACAAAGGACCAGATATTATTTTCAGACTGTGAGAATAGACAAGTACTATAAAACAAAACACAGACAGTCATTTCCATGAATCTTCCTGTCTGTCAAATGGCTTGCTTGCCTGCAGAGAATAATTTCTACCGTTATTGACTGGCACAGTTTCACTTTAATGCCCGGTGGTAATATAAAGTGTCTTTTCTCCTTTGTTACTTTCAATTACTGGATCAAAATGAATAGTTAAGAGTCCTTAAAGCCATGAATTGAGTCCATTTTGGATCCATTTCATGTTAGTCTCATGCTGGAATTTACCCCATCGCGATCAAAAGAGACTATCCCTGTTGAATGACTTCAGTGAAATAATTATTATGAAGCTTTACCTAAGTTTTTGACTTACCAATGAAAACTCAAAGCCAGCTGAAACAGGTTTCCCTTAAAACTGCATTCTGAAAAATAAACCGAAATGGAAATTGGTAATAGCAAAGAAAGGTTCTGGTTCCTTAGGCTGTTTTTAAAAAATCAATCCACCCATGATACTTTCAGATAATTGCAGGTATTGAGAAGCATTAAGAATAGGGACGGATTGCCAAGCCAAGAAACTTCTATACCTAATGTATTTAGAGAATTATTACCGAAAACACCTTACGTATCACTGTCTTTACACAGGGTTTGGATCAAAGGCCGACTTTTATACAGCTCGTTTCTTCTTGAGCAGAAAAAAAATGTGCTTTGAGATATTGTAAGATATTTAAAGAAAACGAAATTTACGTAGTAAAAATGAAGTCATTTAGCTTTGTCACTCCACGCACGAATTCTGAATGGGGGAAGGGAAGGGCTTTACAAGCAATTAAAATGAGCGATACCTTGTTTATCAGACAAATGTTTAAAAATTTGCTCTTAACCTTCTGCAAAGAAAGAAAACTTCATAAGGAAATTAACTGGTGCTTAAATGGGTTTCCATCTGTCATGACAACTACATTAGTGATTATGAGAAGTGGAAATGTACAGGTACGAAACAATAGATGTACATTTTTTCCTAGCTGGTTTACCTAGAAATGACATTTCACTAAAGAATACGTATAGTGGATATCTCTTTGGCACAAGTACAAAGGTTGCATGCAGTTAGTTAGTTGACTATGCGTTGTCTTTTTCATTGTCTGGGTCGTTTTCTTTCTCCTTAAGGTCGTTTTCTGTGTCAATTGCTTTCTTTTATTTGTTTCTGTACGTTGTGCTTATTTATTATGTCCCAACTGTTTTTGTTGTCTGTGTTCATTTCTTAGATCCCATCTGTGTCTGATGTCTGAGTTAATTTCATGTGTTTTATGTTTGTTTCTTCTGTCTGTGTACATTGCTTGTGTCTGGTTTCTACCCTTTTCTTGTCTGGTTTGTACATTTTGTCTGGTTTGTATCCTTGTCTGGTTTGAAAAAATTACTTAAAAGTGTTTTAGAAAAGTATTTTAGAAAAGTATCTACCATGAAACTCAGTCTGACTTCAGTCTTACTACTGTGTCTATCCAGAATTCATATAACATCTTTAAGGCCAAGAACTTTCTACATAAAAATACAATACTCAAGGTTGGCTAAACTTTTTATTAATTTGCTGTCTGTCAAACTGTTGTGAAGCCGAAGTGGGAAACCGACCCTTTTATTAATCCCGTAATAGAAATTTCCTCAACAGAAAAAAACAGTCCTTTGGGGTCTCCACAATAGCTTCTTTTATGTTTCATGCTTCAATAATGTTTTATTTGGAAAGTCATCCCTTCTTAATATTATCTGAACAACTAACAAGAGTATCCTTTGATGTAAGGCTTGATCTAATTAAACTTTCCTGCAGTATATTTATGCAAAAATGGATCTAGTTGTCTTAAATGTGTTTTCGTCAAGTTAAGATGTACGCTCTTATCATGGTCTCCAACACTACAAAAGTATTTTTGTCAGTTTAGTGAACCTAGCTGATTTCATGTTAGATAAAAATGCACAAAACGTTTCTCAACCCAACTTCTATCTCGTTATGATTCCTATAGCATTCCAATGGCTTTCTTGAATTTGATTATGTCACTATGAATCTATCATGGAAGTCTGATATGTGAGAATGACGATCTTTTCATGTCGGCTCGTTGTACGGAATGTGCAACATAAAACTGGAAAGCCGAAGTGGAACCAAAAGTTAACAATGCGACATATTCAAAGTTATAGCTTTAGTCATGTTCCTGGGAGCAATGTGCCCAAATTGTTTATTATGGATACATGATGGGAGTACTGAGGTGGTTTCAGGAAGGGGGTTCTTTGGTCTTTTACTGTAAAGAAGGCTTAGAGCCACGTTAATGCAGATGATTACTTTTCTTATTGATTTTCTTTTTCTTGTACTTGTTATTCTTTTCAATTTATTCACTTCTTTTCCCCTGCAATTCTATCTTTGTACATGCTTTCAGAGATGGCATTAGGAGAGAGAGCAAATCAATAAACTAATCCACGGTTTTCGCTAAAGTGGCTTCCAGCTTTGCTCAGAGTGAAAGAGGGAAATATTGTTTAAAAGGATCAGCTCTGAAATCTGTTCAGTTCAGATGAAATGGAAACAACAGTCCAAAGCTAAACGGTAATGGCGATTTCAATTTTTCGACCTCTCTTGAGTTACATTGAAAGAGTGGGTATAACATATCTCTTGAATTTAAAGTTCAATTTGATAAGAAAGAATATATCAAAAGTAAAGTTTGGAAGCATCCACAAATAACCTGAATAAAAGTATGTTTTATTACTGTGCTAAACTAAAACTTGAATTAAACCCGAAAAGGGTCATGAAAAATTCGTATAATATTTATGATACATATATATATAAGTATATATATATATGATATAATATTTATGATACATATATATATAAAAAAATATATATATGATATAATATTTATGATACATATTATATATAAATACATATACATATAGATACATATATATAAAATATATATATATATAAATATATGTATATAAATATATATAAATATATATAAAAATACATATAAATATATATATATATATAAATATATATTTATAAATATATATAAAAAATATATATAAATATATATATATATATATAAATCATATATAAGAAAATATGCTTATGAAAGCATTATAATTATTACCTAGTATGTGATTTTATGTATTAAGATAAATGAGGGACTACAATATTTAATAAAAATCCCAATATGATATGAAATGAATTTGCTGGGCGGAGGTCTGCATTTTCTGAATGCTTTTCTAATTGTGTAGGAAATATTTCGCTTTTTACCATTCTTTTCTTTTCAGCAGAAAAAAATCTTTAACGGGTGACGTGCTGAAAGCACAATGTTCAACTTCGTCCTAAAGTAATCTTCCCTACATTGTTAATATAACACTCCATATTTATTTATCTACTCAGAATCAGATGCTCCAGTGTCGTGCGACGCACGAGGCGGTCAAGGGTCGCTATCGATCACGCTCCCATGCCAGTCAATTTATGTCACTCAAGCGTCTGTTACTGAGTCTGAAGTCCCTACTCTTTGTCACCAGCTTCCGTCGCCCTCTCCTTCTCCAGGCTTCTGGTGTCCATTTAACAGCTTGGTTGCTGGGATCTGCTCCTGACTTTTTCATGTGATACAAAATCGTTCCATAATCGTTCGCTTGGCTTTGTTGTAAACTAAGCTTTGTCTTGAGCTAAATGTCAGGTTTTTTAGCCATTTTTTTTCGCTACGACAAGTTTTCCCCCAGGGTTTCACCATAGAGTTTCTCGCAAAGTAGTTTCTCATAAAAAACAGAAGTTGATGAGAAGACAATGACCAAAGGATATGGAATGCAATTAAAACATTTAATCCGATCAGTACAGTTTCATAAAGATCAAGTTTTACAATCATTGTGAAATCACAACTCTCCGTTTCCTGATTCATCTTATGAAATTCTTCAGGCTCTCGTTCATCAAACCAGAAAAAAATTCTTGGAATTCAAACACGACATGGAAGATAAATTAAAAATCGAAAAACATAGAAGTTATCGTTCCAAGCGAAAAAAAACTAGCACAGTTAGGTCGAATTACTATTACGTTTTCATTAGCACTAAACAATTTAAGCAAATATGGAGAAAAAACTGCAAAAAAAATACTACTTGTACACCCCATGCAAAAACCATGTTTTTGATAAAGAAATGGACATCCCATGGAACCATTTCATCTTATGATGATCTCGTTGCAATTACCAAAAGCACGATAAAATGATATGGTCATATCACAAGATCAACAGGTCTTGCAAAGGCACCATTTTGGAGGATACTGCATCAGGGTGAAGAAAGAGAAATTTAAAGAAACGGGGAATCCAGCTCAGAGTAGACAAAGGTGACCTTCAGGAACAAAAAAAGAGCCGCAGAGAACGAAAGAGAGGGCCAATTTGGAGGGCAGCTCGTCGCCAGTGCTCAAAACAATCAATTTTTTATTACTGGGCTTAAGCCAAACAGAAATATAGTTTATTTCTGTTTGGCTTAAGCCCTAAATTGCCCCACAGAAGCCCCATATTGTAACCCACCACTTCTTTGCCGACCCACAGGCTATAACGGACACACATGAGTAGTTGTTGATTTTTCACTGCTGCGTAATCCATGAGGTTCTCTTTTGTTTCTCTCATTTTTCCCCCAGAAATTGTATTTCATTTTCATTTTCATTTTTCTCTTCAAGCACAAAATCAAACCTGGCACCGCCTTTGTTTTATTTGCCTATCCTGATTTTAGATAAAACTTACAGGGTTTCTGTTGTAATTTTTTAAACAGACAGAACAGATTGTTTACTTCTCACGGAAGATATTTTAAAATTGTGTATACCATATTCCTATTTTGTGACCTTGAAATTGCTTTGGGCTTTTTCAAGCGGTGTTGTTGACCTTTCTTTTCTTTCTTCGCTGTTGCGCACTTTATCTTTAGGTTCGATCTTTCCAAAAAATGTCTACTTTTTTTCTGTTTTGCTGTTTCCTTTCCTTCAACAATTTTTGCTACTTCCTAGTATGATTCCATTCTTTCACTCTATTACGTCAGATTCAGGTACTCTCTTTTCAGTCACTCAAACGTATTTGGCAAAATCCCCTCTATTTAAACATAGACATTGTTTTTCTAATTTGTTCATTAATAATAATAGGCCATATGCAAAAACCCATTCACATTCAAGACAGACAAATGATGTGGAATTTTTCCAGCCTGAGTTAAACAAAAAGGTGAAAGCTTGCCAAGTTCCTTTTCATGGTTTGCTCAGAAGATTTACAAAATGCAGTAGTAGTAAATGTTGACCACAAATAACATTAGCTTTAAGTTCTGTCGGCATGAATAGTAAATGCTTTAGTAACAGTATTATCAGTATTAACAGTTTCTGTAGTAGTAGTAGTAGTAGTAGTAGTAGTAGTAGTAGTAGTAATAGTAGTAATAGTAGTAATAGTAGTAATAGTAGTAATAGTAGTAATAGTAGTATAGTAGTAGTAATAGTAGTAATAGTAGTAATAGTAGTAATAGTAGTAATAGTAGTAATAGTAGTAATAGTAGTAATAGTAGTAATAGTAGTATCGTAGTAGTAATAGTAGTAAAAGTAGTAATAGTAATAGTAGTAGTAGTAGTAGTAGTAATAGTAGTAATAATAGTAGTAGTAATAGTAGTAGTAATAGTATAGTAGTAGTAACAGTAGTATTAGTAGTAATAGTAATAGTAGTGGTAGTAGAATTAGGTAAGTAGTAGTAATAGTAGTAGTAGTAGTAGTAGTAGTAGTAGTAGTAATAGTAGTGGTAGTGGTAATAATAGTAGAAGTAGCAGTAATAATAATAATAATAATAATAATAGTAGTAGTAGTAGTAGTAGTAATAGTAGTAACAGTAGTAGTAGTAGCAATAGTAGTAGTAGTAGTAGTAGTAGTAGTAGTAGTAGTAATAGTAGTAGTAGTAGTAGTAGTAATAGTAGTAATAGTAGTAATAGTAGTAATAGTAGTAATAGTAGTATAGTAGTAGTAATAGTAGTAATAGTAGTAATAGTAGTAATAGTAGTAATAGTAGTATCGTAGTAGTAATAGTAGTAAAAGTAATAATAGTAATAGTAGTAGTAGTAGTAGTAGTAATAGTAGTAATAATAGTAGTAGTAATAGTAGTAGTAATAGTAGTAGTAATAGTAGTAGTAATAGTATAGTAGTAGTAATAGTAGTAATAGTAGTGGTAGCAGAATTAGGTAAGTAGTAGTAATAGTAGTAGTAGTAGTAATAGTAGTGGTAGTGGTAATAGGTAAGTAGTAGTGGTAGTAATTGTGGTAGTAGTAGCAGTAATAGTAGTAGTAGTAGTAGCAGTGGTAGTAGTAGAAGTAATAGTAGTGGTAGTAGTAGTAGTGGTAGTAATAGTAGTGGTAGTAGTAGTAGTGGTAGTAATAGTAGTAGTAGTAGTAGTAGTGGTGGTGGTGGCACTAGTAGTGGTAGTAGTGGTGGTGGTGGCACTAGTAGTGGTAATAGTAGTATTAATAGTGGTGGTAGTAGTAGTAGGTAAGTGGTAGTAATAGTAGCAATAGTGGTAGTAATAGTAGAAGTACTAGTAGTGGTGGTAGTAGTGGTAGTTGTGGTAGTAGTAGTTATTTCTAATGGTGCAGGTGGTGTTGATTTTGCTGTTGCTGTAATAGCAGAAGTAGTCTTTTGGAGTTAAAACTAGTGAAGTTATAGTTCCTCTTAAAACTGCAAGCAAACGATTTTATTAAAGAATTTCACAGAATGTTCACAGCATGGCTTTTTTGTATGGTACATTCCAAAAGAATGTACCAAAAGAAACTTTGGCACTGTGAAGAGAGGTAAGGCAAATTGGAAGAGCAATGGAAATAGGAACAAGAGGAAAAATAAGTGTGGGAAGGCATAGGACGTGATTGAGGGGCTGTGTTTCAGAAGACAGGAGAGCTCAAGTCCAAGAGATAGTTTGGATTGGAAAATCCGGAAACGAACAATCTTGCGGCTAACGTCAAGACTTCACAGTCGAATTGAAACAATGATGGATTAAATTTCATCATCCAACATCCAGAGCTATGACCTTTTGGCATAAACCAATTAAATGAGGCACAAAGAGATGGGCAATAACGGCGATGACAACGGTGATGTAAATGTTAAAGTGCATGTTTCTCGTCCTCGACCTCTTCCAATTCTAAAATTGCTGTTGTTATAAATTAGTTTCTCACCTCCAAAATAATCGGAAGGTTTTACCTTCAAGTATACACCTCTATATTTGACGTCAGTGTCTTGTTGCAAGATTCTCTCACTTTGAACATTTCAAACGGTGTTGATATTTTCCATAAAAGATTTTTTCGTAACAGTACACACCCCTCTTATGAGCATGATAAATGTCATTCCACCACAAGATAATCTACTTCAGAAAAATACTTTGGCATTACGTAATTTTTTATAAAATTCTAAGCAATAACATTATGCAGCAGAGAAAACTGTTTTCAATCCAAAAACTCCATTTATTTCAAGCAAGGTCACATTTTAAAGATTACACTGTGCCCCCGAAGGACGACACTCTTGCTTGGTGGTATTGCCCATCAAGGTGGTTTGCGTGCTTTTCACGAGCGCCCACCTTTCTGACGTCACCCGTCGTTGACCTTTTACCTGAGAAACCTTCGAGTGACGACAGCTCTGCAGGACGACATGAAACGCACTTCCTGTGAAAAAAATCCCATTGTTTCATGATGCAATTATTGAGGTTGTCTGACTGACCCGTTGGTCACTTGCGGAACACGTGACCGAAAAAGCGTCACAAAGCGACTGTGCCATGTTGTTCTCTGCTGGAATCATATTTTATCCTGGTCTGTGGGAGGAGACCAATATCAAAGAATGAGCATGACGACGGACCAGTATTCAAACCGCATGACTTTCATTTTCATAAATCAGGACGACAGGAAATTGTCTTTTCGGTTGGTAAAGATGAAAGAAAAACGTGGAAAATTTTTATGAAAATTAATGTGTTGATTTGTCCAATGATAAAAACTGGTATCAAATGTTCCAGGCAATTTCACCAGTACTGAATTCTTTAATCTGTTTGTTATTGTTGCATAAATATTATGGAAATAAATAAAGTAAAAAATTAATAAAGGTGTAAACAAATAAAGAGAAAAATAAACGAAAAGATAAAAAAATATAAAAAATAAGTAAATGAGCTTCGTTTCTGTGTGCATCAGTAAACAAGTACCCAAGAAAATGAGTGGTGATGACCACATGTCACTTTTTTATTTGATGTTCGAATCATGAATTTTCAAAAGGCGGGAGAATGTTATGTAAGATACTGCGTTTGTTGAATATTACTGTTCGAAAAACATTGGTATTATTTAAGTTTTTAAACAATGGTAAAAGGAGCAAGAACATTGGTATTCACTTCAGGAAAAAACATATCTTATTCATTCAATTCATAAAAGAGGTGACTTTTTGATTCCTAACAATCGTGTCGCCACGGTGGCTGGACTCCTAAAAAAATGACTTTCGTCTTTGTTCAAAATTCATGGATAAAAGGGTGTAAATCAGTATCAGTATTAGGAACTACGGTATCCAAAACAGGATGGCTTTTCTGTCCACAGTCAAAGATTTTAGAAAAAAAAGCTGTTTAAAATAAAATATGTCCATAGACACTTATCCAGCTAACATAATGTAACATGTAATAATAATATAACATAACATAACATGATAATAATAATAATAATAATAATAATAATAATAATATAACATGTAGGAAATACTTGTACGTGGAACGACTTATCATTAAAAGTTAAATAAAGTAAGTGAAATGCCAGGGAAGGGGTGAATTCAAAAGTAAAGTGTCAGTGAGAAGTTGCTTTTATCAAATACTCTGAGTTAGGATGAGTAGTACTTTTTCTATAAGGAGTGCATCTGACGCGCTCCTCACCATTTTGCTCTTCCTGACGAACTCGCACAATTAACCAAGTTCAAGACGTTACTCTTTTTGGCAATAAATTTGGTTTTTCTTACCTTGGTTTTTGGAATACTGGGTTTTATGAGGGTATCTGCGCGGTGGTAAATATATTAGACAACTCAAAAATATGAAAAATTGTCGGAGCTATTCGAAAAAGAAAAATGAAGCACTTTTCTAGTTAAAGCCAACAGGACGTTTCATTTGGTTTGTTTTACACAAGAAAACGTATCGCATGTACTGAAGACTAGATTATTCGCCAGCAGGCTCTGTCTCCTATCTCAGCTTCATCTGACATGCTCCCAAAGCCCTCTCGTAAACCTATGCATGAAGATTTCTGAGCACAGGAGTTGACTTTTTACTCAAAGTGAGACTCGAATTTAAGTGTCGAACTTTTCGATGACTTTCAGACACTTTGTCAATTACCTGTTGTACAAAACTCACCTTTTGTATTTACTTGTAATATCCAAGTGAAGCATGAGAAAGTGCCGATTTCACTCAACGGAAAATATTCGATACTTTTAAGAAACTGAATCTGCTCTTTTTAAAATTCTGAACTTCGACAAGATCAGTTTTAGAAAAGAATTAATGGTGAAAATGGCACTACTGATGACCCCATCATTAGACAAAATGTTCATAAAGTTACCCCCCCTAAACCTCCTATAATCACAATTGAAAACATACCATTAAAGCAATCCTCTTAAATCAACCCTCTTTCTCCCACTTCACGCGGGTTTTTTTTCAAATAAGTTCAAAGAACACTTTTATCAAAGCTTGAAGCCACAACCCTACCCCTCGACCCTTATGTAAATATCCCTTCGTGTAATAATTTTGCCGACCCTCCTTGCTGTTTGGGACCCCCGTTGATTCAACTTGACATCTCCCAAGAAAGAAGACTTCCAAACGTACATTTTTGACTTATTGAAATCAAAAGCAAAACAGCTGAATTGATATGGCTAACTGTCTCAAATTCTGTTTCGCACAATCCAACCCGTTCCATTCAAGTCAAAGTTTGGTCTTGATCTGATTTTGGTCTTCACAAGTGTTAAATGAAACAACATCATATTTCCGATGAAAGTTTTACTCTTTGTTTTTCTTTCGCTTTTTTTTTTTTTGCACATGGAGCTAAACCATAGAAGACAACTAACTAATATGTAAAAATAGGCCAACATTTCGAAATATCTCTAGCCTTCGACCGCGATTTGTTAACAACAACGGCAGATTAATTCTTTAGTTATTATCAAAAGGAAAGACCTTACATTTCAACTTGTTTCATTCAGACAAAGAATACACTCGCTTTTAGGGTATTTTCGATTGCTTAGCTGTTTTACCCATGAATAATGTCACGCTTATTGTACGTTTGATTTTCTTCTCAATGAAACAAGTACTCTTTTTTTCACTCTCACGCGAACTAAACAGTTGACCTAGTCAATGATTTTGGACATGCGATTTCAGACCTGTATAGTATTGGAAAACATAAAATTGATGTGCTACCACATCACACAAGACAAAAAGAGAAGCAGTTTGATGTGTATACTCAGCTGAATTACACTGTTTTAAATATAAATTTTGGCATTTTATTGGCAACTCCATGCGATTTCGAATATTAACAGTGTGAGGGTTTAAAACCAGATTGTACAACAGCGGGGGTGAATCAACACCTGCCTTATACCTATCACAGGTCACTTGCTGTAAACACGCTATGGAATCTTATATCTTTGCTGACCGAACAAGTAGTCTTATTTTCAATGAATTGCATTAATCGTAAAGCATTTCACTACACCCTCTTACCTCTTCTGAATCTTAATCCCTGATTGATTTCTGACGTAACTGTTTCTGCCATTACTTCTACTTTATAGTAAAAAATATATTCGCCTTGTCCATGCATCCGCAATAATTTGGTTTTATGCAAGAAATAATACATTTTAACTTACCTATTTTTTTGGTGACAAGTTTCTCTAACTCCATGTGGGGTAATGGTGAGCGAGCGAGAGAGAGAAAGAGAGAGAGAGAGAGAGAGAGAGAGAGACAGACAGATAGAGACAGAGACAGACAGAGAGAGAGACACACACACAAAGACACAGAGGCACACAGAGGGACACACACACGCAGACAGACAGAGGGACGGACGGAGAGAGAGAGACAGAGAGACGGACACAGAGAGAGACAGAGAGAGTTGAGACCCGTGAAGACCGTAGAACATAATGGGGAGTAAAGGCACCATTGTATCAATAAGAAAACTAAACAAAATGATATTTTTATAGCATTCTGAAGCGACCTTAGAAATTTCAACCCGATGTAAAGCTCTGACATCTAATGTCAGTGGACAAAGGGCTATGAGAAGCCAGGCTTGAGAAAAATTTTAAAATAAGAATTCTTTAAATTAACGAGCATCAAGACCATCTTAAATAACAATCTTTTCCTCTCAATCGGCTTTAAATAAAAAGTATCACGATTAATACTGAGGGAATCTGAACCTGTGGTGAGTTTTCCAATAATAGAGCAAAAAGGGCTCATTTTTGTAGTTGGGTGGATTGCTTTTAGCTCGGTCCTGAACCATCCTGTTCAGATAAACCATTGAACCACCAGTTACCATTGTATAGCCACAAACCAAAGGCAATGGTGGAATGGGTTGTTGCTTGACACTGCATTCAATACACATCTCCGCAAATTTATTTGTAAGACACACTTGGTATTTTTTTCAAGAAAGAGGAATGCCAAAATACTCCAGGCTTTTTTTCCTTTTATCTATTTGTAGTATGTATTTAATAATTTGAGGAAATAACGGCTTGGCAACTGAGTTTCCCCACCTTGAATCCAAAGAAAACATAGACGGTTTTTAAATGACTTTAACATACCGACCTTATCATTTTGGACCAAGTTCAGAATAGTACAAGAATAAATCCTGAGTTCACAAAATTAAAACCAAACAGATCTTTCCTCCAAATTCAATATTTTCTTTATTACGAAAAGCTATGTGCAGTATATGTGTAGGTGGGATGGGATCGGATGGAGGAAGATAATCAATTTTGCTGCAACATGCTAAAGCACATTTGGCATGTTACGATTTATCAATCAGAATGGTTTAATTTTTGAGTAGTTTCTGCTCATTGTCAGTTTAAAGTAGAATTTCTTTTTTTTACTCATAAAGGTTTTACAGCGTTTGGGTAAATTTGAATATTTTTACATCACTAGATATACATACTACAGAAGTAGTCATTGGTCAAACAAGGAAGTGATTTTTGATTTTCAATCCAAGACACACTACTGACCTTCTCATAGCTACCACTGTAAGAACTGGATACTTAATTTTTCAAAAAGCAACTGGTTAATTTGTAACCAGGGCTGAGATCAAGGAATCTTTTTTTGCGTCCTGAGGGCTCATCGAAGAAGCTGCAAGGAACATCACAAAAATAAACAAGACAGGAAATGTTAATCTTGTTTTGATTCAGATCACTTGCTTCATTATCTGGAATTAATGAAAATATCGCTTGAATGTTCAGTATGAAAGAGACCAGATTTGGTCCAGGTTTGATAATAAACCATCGGCTCAATGAAAAAGATTTTGCTCTTGGAAATGAACCCTTTCCTTACACATTTTGAGAGTTAAGCAAGTTGTAAGCAAGTTTGAGGGTCGGTACAGTGTTAAGGTGATTATTAAGAGTAGGTTTTCTGGTAATTCTCTCCTGTAAATTGAAAAGATATCGTGTAATTGTCTTCCGTTTTACACATCCTGGATATGAAAATCTGATGCAATTTCACTTGGAATCCTACACTGCAAGTCCTTCAATTTCGCTGCTGATCTTTTAGCCAACTCCTCGTGACGAGAGACAATTTCCCATCTCTTGAGGTGAAAATGCTCAGCACAAAAAGCTCCTTTGCAGTCGTAATTGTATTTTAGGAATACATGTAAACTGCCGTAAAATGAGGTGAAAAAAAAAGGGAAACCAGCAAGCGAATCAAAATACGAAAGTTTGTATTGTTTGTCTGTGTTATTCATGAAGATGATTCAATGGCAAATTAGATTATGTTCCCTGGCGACACGGTACCCGGAAAAACTCCTCAAATGGAATCAAAACGTTGAAAAGGAAAATTTACAGAAGCACAGAAAATCAATGACAGGTGGAAATATCGATCAGAGATATTGAAAAAGCAACATGAGTCACAATAATAGCGGTATTTTATTGATGTGGAATATTTATCATGTCGAGGGTCGGTAGCTTTTTCTGACCTACCTCAGAGAAACTTTTCCCATCCTCAATCTCCTGACGATGGGAAAAGTTTCTCTCGAAACGTAGCTCAGAAAAAGCTTACGACTCACGACGTGATAAATATCCTTCATCAATGGCTTCCTCTGACTCCATAAAATCAAAAGATTTAATGGAATACTTTTATGTTTAAGTGTACATCCTGTCAGAATAACCAATAGTAAATAACTTTGAAAATACACTGAAAACTAAAAGTTTATTACTCAACTCGATTTAATTTACTTGCTAAGAATAACTACCGTTAGTAGTTTAGAGCAAATTTGGCGCTTCAGTTATGAGTATTCTCCACCCCTACTACTATTGTAGTCCTGCAGTAACAATAGTTAATTATATTATTTTTCAGTTTATTTTTGAGAAACAGTGGTTTTAATGGCAGCAATTGTTTTGTTGGTAGTAGGCTAAGAAGTAGTGATTGCAGTGGAATCAGCAGGAAATGTTTATCCCATGCCAATTATTGTAAGAACAAATATTTTCAATGTTTCAAAGTGTTCATTCTATATCATTTTAGCTTTCATAACCTTCAATGGCTAATTAGGGAGACCCAGAAGTCATGAATTATTCAGTCATGCCTGGTCTTACTATAGCTAAATGTTAGTGATTAGTAATTAACTTGTAGAGCCAGAGGTGTAAGTAGTGTTCGACTTGCGGCTACAATGTTGTCAACATGCTGCGGTGTTGTTTTGCTCCTTGCGAAGGATTTAGAATTTTTTTGTGATTCATTCAGGATTTATGATGCAGCACGTCAGGTCTTGTTCATACAACGAACGTTCAGATTCCATTTTGCCCTGCAGATCAACAATTGATTTTCTTTCAGTGTAATTTCTGCCATTGGTTTTAAAAACATTCCAAAAAAGGAATGTATTCCAGTAATTCATTCCAGGCTAGGTGAATTATTAGTTTCCAACGCTGAATATTTTTTTTATCGTGATTGATTGTCAATCTCTTGATGCCACAGCAATTTCTTTCATTGACGTAGAAAAATAGTAAAATAGTCATGTGATGTTGATTCATATATCTAACCAATGACAATGCTCCTTCTGTCTATATTTCGAGCTATTCAAACAATATGCGTCTTCCTATTGGTTCATTTTTAATTTAGGCATAATTTGCATAACAAAATGAAATATGTCTCCCACGCCACTATAATCAAATGTCAAACGCGCCAAACCATCAAGGAAATTTTAGATCTAACTCAACTCTCTGTTATTAAACTGGTTGTTATTGGTCTATGAATCGAAACTCTGTTTTCACTCGAAAAGCGTGTTGTATTTTTAACCAGTTACTATTACTATTGTAGTGGAAAAGCTTTTAACACTTGGATGTAGAGCTCAAGTTGAAAGTGGCCGAGCACCGCACCTTGTTTGACTGAAAGGAAAAACGCAGCGACACAATGTACGCCATTGATCACTGTATCATGTCTTTACTGCTTGTCATGAAAACTGCATGGATTCTTAGTATGATTTTAGTTAGTGTTCATGGACAACTAAGTATTTACATTGCCGAGGAGCATTTAAAATCTAATTTAGGTATAAATCTTCGTTCTTGCTAGTGTCCGTTCGCCAGACAGTTTTTTTCTCTCTCACTCAACTCGACCTTCCAGGTTCATGTCTGATGCACTCTGTTTACCACGTGTTCCTGTTTTCTTACTTTTACAGATCTCGATTTTGGTGGCGATGTATTTATGATCGAAGGAGGAACAACATCCAATCTATTTGTGCGACCTGATTCTTTTCGTAATTTATTGACTCCATTATCTGCTCAAGTCAAGGAAATTCAACTGACATGGAAATCACACCCTTTGGTAAGTGAACTCCGCCATGATCAAGGGTTTTTTTTGCACAAGTTGTGAAATGGTCTGTTGCATTTGTAGTATTTTAATTAGGAAAGCAAATGAGATCGATAACAATTTTTGAGGAGGGGTGGTTTTAAGTTAGGGTGTAGTATTGATGTTTTTTTTGTTTGCTCGAGTTAATAAGCCATCCTGTGCCGGTGTCTATTCCTCCTTTTTCATTCATAGTTCAATGGCGACGATGTTCATCAAATATTAATAACCACAACAGAACGTCGATTGCTCTCATCCATTAAACTTTTTCCTACAACTTTTTTTATACGTTGGATCGTTGTGTGTAGTGGGTTTGGTAATAACAAGGATTATATTGTGCGTAAAATGGTAATTTTGCAACACCTACAAGTTTTATTCTTGTTTGCAAAGTTAAAACTCCCTTTATCGACAGATAAAATCCAACACAATACGGGTATTGTGAAATACATTTGCAAGAAATTTCATTTTAGATCAGCTAAACAAGACAGGCTTTTGTTTTTGTCACAAGCACAAGTGTTTAGGCGTTGTAGAGTTGACTACCCTGATCCCAGCTTGTTTTTGCAATGAAGGGATTTTAGGATTGTTTTTGTGTCGATCACCTGATTTCGTTTGGGAAAAAAAGATCGGATTTCAACCGAGAATCGTTTTAATTGCTACCAGCATGTCGGGGCTATACTGAAATCGTTTGTATATATTGGTTTAACAGAATTGTTTCTGGTGATTTTAATTGGTTTTTGTTCGTCAATTTTAATTTTTGGGCGCTTAGAAAGGATATTTTGGTAGGAATTTTCCCAATCTGTGAGAATGGTTACATCGGCCAGTTTCAGGGTACAAAGTCGATTTGGTTTTTATGATTAAGAAAGGCATGTGATAAATACATGGCGTAATTATTTCTTTTGATCCAATCATGGGATATTTCTTGTTTAGTTGGATAAAAAGAGTTAATTATTTTTGTATTTGCTTCTTCTTCCCCAATTATTGATTCCTTGTTTCGATAAAAACAACCCCTTAATGAACGTGCTTTCCAATCTTACCAATAAAGCATTAACTGTCACAATGAATGACTTCTTTTGTGCTGTCAGCGATCAGAGTATGGCTTGATGCCGATGAGTTTTTTTGATGAAAGAGCATTCTTGGCAAGAGTACAATTCCAGATCAATAAAAGGAACGCTTTTGAAAAGAAAAGCAACCCTTACAATGGTTACTGAGGTACTCATGTCAGACATGTGGTCTGGCATGAGTACCTCAGTTGTATCATCAGTGCCATTCTTGGGAAACTTCCTGTTTCGATATTTATGTTTACATTGGACCTTTTACTTCATCATTTCGCAATAATAAATTAAAAAAATGAAGATTTTGCAAGTGATACGTTCTGTTTGTAGCATGCATGCTGGCCTGACTCAACTTGATTCCTTCATTTTACATTTGTTTTTCCCTTTGATCATGATCATCCCTTGCCAAAAAAACCAGACATTTGATACCAATCTGAAGCAAAGATGTTGTTCAAATCCGCCGACTTGGCATGCCAGTGGTCAATACCGCTCAGAAACCGCTGTTGGCATGCCCAAGCCTTAGGAATCAAATTGCATCAACAAACGACTTCGGATGTACATAATCAACACTTGGTCATAGTTTTATGAGATATCCTATTTTCTTGAGTATTGCTTTTTTCATAATAATACGAATTCTGTTTTGCGGATTTTTTAAAAAACATTGCGTTGTGACATGCCCATTTGTGTCGGATTTGTTTGCAATGTGATGTGATACTGTTGAGGATTCATACTCTATGGAATCTAGTTGCATTCTGTACATTCCATGGTCACAATAGACGATGCTTACAAGAAAATGTTGTAAACAATTTTGTGCGATTTGATGTCTGTTTTAAATGAGCAACGTTTCGAGGTGCTTCTTTCATCGTCAGTCCACAAAAGAGATTATGTTCACATCATAATAAACCCTTTTATATTTTTATAGCTCAACCGAAAGTTAGATTTTTTTATGGTTCATATGTGAATCAAGAAAGAATTGCTGATTGTGATCTAATTATTATACGAGGTAAATCAACGAAAGGAAATGATTTATCACAAGAGTAATACAAATCTCAATGTTGTATGTAGGTAATACTTTGCATTAGCTCAACTGGTTTGGGATTTGTTTTTTAATGAAAATGGATCTTTAAATTAAAGGATAGTGAAAATGTTTGCGTCAAGTCTAAATCAGGTAGCCAAGTGTTAAAATTTTACAGAATCGTGATAATCGCTATCTTTCAATTCACCAAGTTGTCATTTCAATGGCACATGACGTGTTCGGTGTTTTGTTTGTTGTGCTTGGATGCTTTCATGGTGGATGCGCAAAGTCCATTTGATTTTGAAACGCACTTGCTTTTGTTTTATCAAATTCTCTTGCAGATATCATGTGATAAGTAATGAAAACAAAGACATCGGAAAAACCCCTTTTGCTCATAAATCATTGTGTTTTGAGTACCCTTTCGTTGGTATGGCACCAAGTTCTCAAGGGGACTCATGAATTTGCCCCTTGTTGTAGGGCGCAAAAAACAACCATGGGCCAAAATAAAGTAAATTGTCGAGGCTGCAAGCCTTGATTTTTGTGGAATCAGATAAAAATTGTGGTCAAAACTACATTTTTGTTTTGTACTTCCTTGTTTCATGTATGTGTGAGTGTGTAAAGGGGAGAAAGTGTTTGCTTGCGCAGTATTGGCGCCAGGTGTGGGGTGTTTCGTTGTCGGTGGATCTCTTCAAAGTAATTTGTCGATTTGTTGGAAGGGGAGAAATGGCCTTGTTTCTGATAAGTTAAAAGATGATATATTATTTCAACGTGTGAGGTATTATTGGAAAATGGTTATGAGTGGATTGACAATGCGCCTTCAATTAATTAATACAGTGTATGTTGTCCTTCAGCTGACAAACCCATTTTTTTCTTCACTTCAGCGTGTACTCTACAGCTTTCGATTATGGTCAAGTGATCTACAAGCTATGGAAACGCCTGTCTTGTCAGTTGCAAATAAAGGGCAAGTGCCCTTATATGAGAAAAGTAAGTGATACACGTACCAACAGTTTTTTTCTTCTTTTACAAAGATTTTTCTCAATACACACCCAATGGTAAAATGTGTTATCGTTTACTATACGCTGAAAATCGTATAGTAAATGAGTTTAGCTAATGAGCACTGAAAATTAGGTTGAAAAATGATTTAAAGAGATCCATACACATGAGTTTTTTGTGCTCTTTTAGCAATTCATTGCACCTCTGTTTTGGGCAGTTAAACATTGCATTACAAGGGAGTCCTTGTTACAATTTCTACTTTAATAACTAAGTAAAAGGTGAAATAAAACATAGCAACGTTTTGTTATTGTAAGTTTTGTTTTATAGCTGCAATGTACGAGGCAAATCGGCTATGTTATGATGTCTGCACGAGTGCAAGTGATATGGGCTACAATATTTCACCTTGCCATTTAATTAATTGTAGTTTTTTCTTATCTTTTTCTAGCTTTTTCTATCAGATTCCCCTGCACTGGTAAAAAAAGTGGTATCTTCGAAATGGCCGTGGTTTTAAACTATACTACAACGTACACGTCCCTGAGATCAAAAAATAAACAGTTCCTGTTACGAGTACGAAGGTCATGTATTAAAAGGAGTAAGTAGTCCTCTCTCTCTCTCTTTCTCTCTCGTGCTTGATTTTATGTTTTATTGTTTAATTTATTGTGTTGTATTTTGGTTTTGTTTCGTTTTACCCTGGTTAGTTGACCAGATAACAGCAGCGAAAAGAAGGCTGACTTTTTTTAAGCCCCTCCCCCTCCCCTTGTGAAGGTGTGTCTTGTTTTCTCAGGAGTTGTACAACAATGGCAAAAAGGGTTTTAAACGCATATGTCCTTCATCGAGCACGGTCCTGGGCTTCCCGAGCAGCTGTCAGATCTTCCTTAATATTTGTAATCCAAATTTTCCTTGGNAGTAAGTAGTCCTCTCTCTCTCTCTTTCTCTCTCGTGCTTGATTTTATGTTTTATTGTTTAATTTATTGTGTTGTATTTTGGTTTTGTTTCGTTTTACCCTGGTTAGTTGACCAGATAACAGCAGCGAAAAGAAGGCTGACTTTTTTTAAGCCCCTCCCCCTCCCCTTGTGAAGGTGTGTCTTGTTTTCTCAGGAGTTGTACAACAATGGCAAAAAGGGTTTTAAACGCATATGTCCTTCATCGAGCACGGTCCTGGGCTTCCCGAGCAGCTGTCAGATCTTCCTTAATATTTGTAATCCAAATTTTCCTTGGTCGGCCTCTTCATCTTTGCCCAAGGGCTTCCGACTCCAGCAAAGTTGAGGAATTCACATCCGATGCATACGCCGAGGATGCCCTAAGCATTGATGTCTGCGTTTCTTCACATGGAGAAGTTCACAGAAAAATATTTAGCAAACAATCAGTTTTTTTTAAAACTGGCCAAGTATTATTGTCAAATGCACGGACATAAACCTCTTGTTTGATTTCTTTAGTCAAAGAAATTGTTATATCAACTATTAGTCAAACATTTTCTGATTGTATTTGCATCTTTTTTGTTTCAGACAACCAGGGAGTGAGTACAAGCCCCCCTGATACTGTGGAACAGGCCAATTCCACACCCAGCCGTGTAGTTATCGTCAGTGTTGCAGCTGCAGTGACCATAACATTGTGCATAGCAGGATGTATGTTGATTTTCTGGTGGCATCAACGAAAGAATAAGAAGCTGCACATGAAATTCGACTGTGATTATGAATTAGCTGCAAGTAGGTAAGTACTCTTTTGTTTCTTTGGTGCTTAATTTTGTTCCAATTAATTTTTTTTACTCTGGTTTTTCACAATTTGGTGTCAACCAAGTCAAGGAAAAAACATTTAATTCCTTGTACCCGGGCCAGCACCAATCATTGGACAATAGGGGTAGCTGAACTCCCCACCTTCCTGTTAGGGCAGAAGTGGTCAGATGTGTGTTGCAATCCTCCATTCTCAATGAGCCTTTCTATTGTCAAATAAAATAATCATAGCTCAG
This sequence comes from Morbakka virulenta, assembly GCA_003991215.1. Classification (NCBI taxonomy): domain Eukaryota; kingdom Metazoa; phylum Cnidaria; class Cubozoa; order Carybdeida; family Carukiidae; genus Morbakka; species Morbakka virulenta. The sequence continues at coordinate 1,643,014 of RDPX01000038.1, read as the reverse complement.
ATAGCTTTAAGAAAACAAAAATATTGAAAGTCCCTTTAAGGAAGCTGGCCCCAACAGTCACTGGTATTAACAATAGATGTCACTGGGTAAAACTTGCGTCAAATTTTTCCTTTATTTTCTTTTGATCGTGGAAAATGTTTTCCCTTTTTGTTTGGACAATCCTCTAATACATTTTGGTTCAATTTCAATTTTCCATCCCTGGAGACTTAGCCAGTGTAAAGCTTGTGCCAGGCGTCATACAAAGGAGCTTGCCGGATCCATCAATAGGCACCAGTTTTAAATAAGACTGGCGATTTTTTTTTTCTTCTTTCTAAATTGATCAAATATAATTCTGAATCATAGGAAAATTGAAGACCAACAGCAACTTCTGGAAGAGCTATTTGCAGACGATGTGGATGCCCCAGAGAAACCCATATTTTGTCCAAAGCCATCAACCAAGCCAGAACCAAAGAAATGGAAAAAGTCGCGCAGGCGACGTCATCGCACGATCCATATACCCGTTGATGGCTCAGGATCTTGCAGCTCATCTGTGGTTTCATTACCCATTTCGCCAAATTCTCTGGGACGCATACTTGAGAACATCCCAGAAGAATTGGAGGAATTACGTGAAATAGAACACGAGGAGAAAAGAGCACGAAGTGCACCTTGTTCAAGGAGCGACTCGGGTAAGGTTCTTTTTGTTTGCCCTGATTAAGATGATTTCAAAAGGTGATTACACAGTTTCAGTTAAGTTTTTGTTTTGTCATTAAAAACATTGTAGTTCTGATTCTTATTTTAATTTGGAGCTTACGTTGGTTGTATAGTAAACACGTTACCTTATGGTATTGTTGATAATAGTGATAATAGTTAACCTATGTCTTAACTATTTTATTTGATGTGGATTCTACTTGGATTAAATTTAAATTTTGATAATCTTTCATTCCTATTAGGCATAGTTGCAGATTACACAAGGGTCTCTAACACAACAGTTTCCGAATTAGGGTCACCTGACCTGCAATTTGACATGGATGTAACAGCACAAGATCCAGGTAAATTTTCCGCTTTTCCTGTTGTTTATTAAAAATTGCACAGCATTTTTTGTTTATGAAAGTATGTGTGGCTTGGTGGATAGAATCTGCAGCTGTTCGAATATGCGTTGCCGTTTTGTGGTGGTTTTTTTTGTAGTGGTGGAAGTATGAATAATTCTTTAAAACTTGACTGAATTGACGTTTTATTGGGAAAATAGTAATTGCACATTGGAATTTAAATTAATATATAAATAAATAATTTTAATGTGGTTGAACAATATGCAGATAATTCTCTCGTCAGATTTACTTTATTTCCCTCACCGCCTGGACGTTGCCGGCGGGTGTAAAAAACGATGCTGTTTTGAAGTAGAAAGAGCAAAAAGTTAATTAAATTATTTAACATAACGTAGAGGAGCCGTGGTGTAATGGTTAGTGCAGTTGCACAGTAACCAAGAGATTCCGGGTTCGATTTCCCGAGCAGGCGACTTTGGAAATTCACAAAAGAAAAAGCCATTGGTTGGCGTCAGGAAGGGCATCCGGCCAAGAAATTCCTCACTGCCAAATCAAAGTCGCTAAGGGCACCGTCTGAGGAAAATGACGTTAAAACCAAAAAACCGTTCATGTTATGTTTATGTTTATATATGTATATATCTATATATATTAGGTATAGGTGTATTGTATGTTTGCCCAGCCAATCACTTCGCCTCTTTTTCCTGTCACTGCAGGTGCTGCAGAAGATTCTCGGCAGCTTTACCAAGTTCTTAATGATCACTGGTCTGAACGATTTCGAAATTGCTTACTGGAACGGGATCAGGTTGTGATAGATAGCAGTTCGCTCGGAAAAGGTAAGAGTGGTCTGATGTTAATTTCATCCTCGATTGCGTTTTGTTAGATTTTAACCGTAAAAAGGAATTCCTATGGATTTTTTTATACAATGAACAGTACGGCAAAGTGATTGTTTTGTTGTAGTTAAAAGTAGGGTCCCATCAAGGGTTCCGAATACACACAGAAGGGATATTCAAAATTCCAAATTATGGCGCAATATGCACGTTAATTGCCTGTGTCTTCAAGCTTCAAGACGCGCGCAGTAATGTTTACTTTACATAGCATTATTGATTTGCAAGTTTTTAATCACATTTTTCCCGTATATTTCGTTAAGGTTCTTTTGGTCGTGTTCACCGAGGTTATGTAAAAGGCCTTGATAAAAACGAACCTACATACACAACAATGGTGGCAGTAAAAGTAATGAGAGGTATGTTATTTTTTTTACGTTCTTGGTTCACCGTCTTTAGGAAAACATTAAGATTTATTTACTTTGTTTTATTATTATTGTACTTTTTTTCAAGGTTTACTTATTTTGCGGCGGAAGTAACACAGAAAAACAAGTTTATATATAACTTTGTCAGCACAATGAGCTCGTTAAAAGACTTGTTTTATCCAATCTAACGTGAATTTGAACTTGACTTAATCATGATTTTAGCTTTGAACCTCTCGGTGTAATACTTTATTGTGAAAGGTAGCATTCTTTTGCACTCTAGCCCTGGTGCATTATTTCTATTCCATTTTTTAATCGCTTTATTGTTATGTGTATGAAGAACTGGGGAAGAACCCGTCGATGTGGGACAAATGGAAAGTCATTCTTGCGTAATATGTTGCACCCTAAAAACCCCTTGTTTTACTCATTAGAAATCTGCCCGTCATAAGTTGACATGCTCTTTTTACTTTCGGTTTTTAGAGTCTTCCGATTTTGATGTTATCTCCTCGTTTGTATCCGATGGATTATTAATGAAGGAATTTAACCACCCGAACATACTTCATTTAGTAGGAGTTGTACTTCTGCCCTCTGCACCACCAATGATTGTAATGCCGTTCATGAAGTATGGTGATCTCAATCAATTTTTAAGAAACGCAAGACCAACGCCCAGAAAACCCCAGGTATGTTGATGTAATATTTGTCATTTGAAACTGCCATGTTCGCTCGACTCGAATGCCCGCTTGCTGCGAGAGAACAGAAAAACAACCGCATATGACGTCACAGTCAGACAGTCAATAGATCAACAAATCGAAGGATCTTGTTTTGGAAATGGTTTCGAATCTTGATGGGCTCGTTTATTAGTGGCTGAATATTATCCAATGTGCTATACAAAAGTTATTTATTTGACTGATCAATTCTAATTAGAAACGTGATAAAATTCCATCCTTGACGTTTATTTTCCCCTTGGCATCAATGAAGTGTGGTATTGTTGGCTATGATGGTATATATTTTTCGTAATATTTAAAATGGTATTTAATCAGGTATTGTTTTTGCGGCTACCCATGCTTGTACTAGTGGTTTCTATATTTCTACCCATGTGTAATCGTTTCTGTGGTCGTGTTGCACTGTTTGTTGTATGTTGAACGAGTTTATTGTATCCTGAACTGCCAGTCAATGTTCTTGGATTTTTCTTTAGGGTTTTAAAAATCTATAGACTTGGGTCGCAGTTAATAATCTGCAGGAATTGTTTGTTGTGAAGTTGATCCCTTTGACCTTTACAGCCAGCAACATTATAGTTTTTCTTGTTTTCTTTGACCTCCAGTCTGTAGGCACAAGGCAGCTGATCAGCTTTGGACATCAAATATCACGTGGGATGGAATATTTAAGTGAACTGCAGTACCTTCATCGGGATCTTGCTACAAGAAATTGCATGTAAGTTCTAACCTTGTTTCTGGATTTGCTTTCACAGGTAGATTCTAATTTTATTTTACTGTGCAGTGTTTGGGTAGTTGTATTGAGGTATGTAGGAGATTATTCGCACTTTGCACAAAAATATCGTAGATAAGAATTTAGTTCATTAAACAAAATGCAATCATTTAATTAAATGATGTTGCCTTTCAGGGCGCATTCCCATTATTTCCCTTTTGATTCCAGTGTGCATTCAAATCAATATTTATTTTTTAATATTTATTGTTAATGTTTGCCATCTTTCAGGGTCAGCGAGAATCTCGTAATAAAAATATCGGATTTTGGTTTGACAAAGCACGGCTCGCGTGATGGGGATTTGCGGTTGTGTGTAAAAGCCCACCAACCGTGTGGATGGATGGCCATTGAAAGTTTAACGGAGTCTCTTTTCACTGTAAAATCGGACGTGGTAAGTTACAACATGGTTTTTCTAGGAATAGGGATAGATCGAAGTAAAATTTAATGAAGGGTATGCATCGAGTGTTTTTATTTGTCTTAAATGGAGCAATCCAGCGCTTGCTCCAGCGTTTGCTCCAGCGTTTTAACTAAAGATGAAATATTGGGCGCTTAAGTCAAGGTTCGCTTTTTTGGCATTTTTTCGTCACTGCAGGACATTTTCCTGTCTTTCACCTCCATTTAACTTAGTAATGGGCGTTAGACTCGCTCCGTCGCATACCTTTTCCCGGAAGTTCGTCGATTTGCTGCAAATTCAGATTTTTAATTTTCGCAAACCTGAAGGGGGAAAGTGCAAGATGTTTCATAAGTTTTTCGTAAGTTACACAATCAAGTCTGAACACTGTTTTCAAATGTAAAAAAGGCTCGAATTTATTTAGATTTAAGGTATTATTAGAGACTGTTAATCCTGACTTATACTGTCGCCAGTGATAAGTGGCCACCTGTTGAAATGTTGTTTTAGTCACTTTTTTACAAGTGCATTTTTAATTTTTTCCCTTCAATCTAGTGGTCCTTTGGAGTCGTACTATGGGAACTTATGACTCTTGGCAAACAACCGTATTCAGGAATTAACAGACAAGACTTAGAAGTTCATCTTTTAAACAATAGGCTGGCTAAGCCGCCGAACTGCCCTGGCGAGATGTAAGTAAAGTTGCCTAGTATGAATCCTACGATCGTAGTTCGTATAGCTATTGCTATTGCACATGTGTTAATATACTCACCTAAGTGAATGGAAAGTAGATTTAAAGGCATCAAAGCGAATACCCACGATTTAGGGACACTTATTGGCATTGCTTATTGCGAAGATTGCAAGTTAATAAATAATTTTGTTGTCGGAAAATACAAGTGTGTGGTCATAGTTGTATTTTTTCAAGGATTTTGGACACAGAAAGTGTGAGATGTCAAGAAAATAGGTAGAATACTTCTCTGTGTTTGAGTATTAATTATTGTCAATCGTAATAATCTAATAGCTTGTGGTTGGTATTGATAATATGTAGATATGTTTGCTTAATTGTGCTTTAAACTTTTTATCTACAGCTATGACATCATGGGGTCCTGCTGGAAACTGCAGCCAAAGGATAGACCTACTTTCTTCGAACTTTCATCAAGACTTTTAACATTTATTGAAAATTATAAGAAAACAAAACATGAACATTCTGGCAGGACGATGTCTTGTTCGAAATAATAAATATTAATACGCGACATCAAAGACGCGTTAGGAAAATATGAGATGTTAAATGGCTGGGCCATGTTGTATATTACCTATATTACAGATTTTGGCAACTTGTGCCACCAGCATCATCGTATTTGCAATTCAGTTCATACCTCTCAAACGGAATTCGAGAAGACCGTTGTTCATACCTACTGAAATCCCACACTCCCAAGAATAGACAATTTCGGCAGGGCCATGGAGTTATTCAAGATTAAATTGTTAATTTGTATAGTGTACATAGCTTTTTGAACTGCTTTATAAGAAATCAAAAAGAACAAGGGTATATCTGTATATAGTTGTAGATATATGAAGGCAGATTAATAGGTTATTGAGTTTATGATAAAATGTTTGATGCTAGTGATTTCTTCTCTGTATGGTAATAAATTATTTATAAGTAAATATTTATTTTCTATAACGATCTTGTAGATCAAATCGTGGAAGAGTCCACCTTTTCGTATAGCAGGTTTTTTTGTAGTGCTTTCGCTACACCCAATTTTTGTGCTATTCGATTTTAATCTTCTTGTTTTGAAGGGCTGTGCCGTTAATTTTGCGGGTTTGATTAATCAATGATTCTCGGCTTTGTGCTAGTTAGTTTAGCATTCTGTTCGGAGGTGTTATCTTTTCTAGTCTTTTATATATTTTTTTCCTCTTAAGCTTGGTATGATTTTGTTGTAACCCTGTAATTTTTCTGTGACGTGGTGTGATATGTTTGAAACTTTATTAAAACCCAAGTACTTGACCCATGAGTCGCCGGTTAATTTTATGTGAATGATATGTGACTAGATAACTCGTACTGCATTTCTCTTGTGAATCACCCCTTCTCCTGCCTGCCACATATCGTCTTTCCCAATTTTTTATCTTTGCTTACATGCGACAGCATCCCTTTTTCCAATGATCCAAAACGCCCAGGTCGAAAAGTACTCCATTTTTTGATAACGTATTTCTGCCCCGTACAAATGCTCTTTTTTAGCCCTTTGTTCCGTGATTGTATCTATCGTATTTATTTTCCCCTTCTGTTATCGTTACTTTTGCACTTTAGAGGGGAGATGTCTTCTTCCTCAATAATTGTCCAATTGTAAATAGAGAAAATGTGAAACAGGGATCAAGAAATTGTCACGAAATCGACATATCACACATTGTATAATGCCTGTTTCAGTAATAGTATAGTAACATTCAGATGTAAAGTGAGTATGTGAAATATTGTACATAATTGAAATTGTAATCGTTAAACGAGGAAGCTTCGAACAAGTTTTAAAATTTTTCAGAGGGTAAATAGAGATTAATTGCTGATACGCCTTGATTGGTGCGAGCTAACGTTTTATGATTTGCGTCGTTTTCAGAATGAAATGGAAGCTATTCCTCAGTTTAGCGAAACTAAACTCGGCCTTTTTCCAACGAGTTAAAATGTTTTGTAAATATAATTTTTGTGAATGAATAAAAGTTTATTGTGTACTGTTCAAATGTTGCTATAAAAGAAGTTAATAAAAATTGGGCGACTTTTTTGTGTGCAAGTATTCCATTTTCATTCATTATTTTTTATTATTTCTGACGCGGGCACTTTTCTGTGATTGGATCCTGAATTTAACTAAGCTGATGGCGGATGCTTTGTTTTGGTAACTTGATGAATGCATTTCATATTGAAATACATGCTTGCTTTTTTTATAAGCATACACATTTTCGAAAATAGGCTGATGTATGCTTATGGTAGAACATCAGCCAACATGTACAAATGGCAACTAAAAGACACTGCAGACTGTCCCCACTGCAGTGGAACCCAGAAAACTGCAAAACACATCGTCCTCCAGTGCCTGAGAACCAGACTGGAGGAAGGTTTTGACGCCGTCCTCAACTGTGATGAGGAATTGCGGAACCTGGCTGAAGAGACAATGTGGAGATGTAGCCATACGCTATTACTATGGAGAAAACTCAGAATGGCTTAAAATAAGCTTAAAATATGCTTATTTGTGTGTGTGCTGATGCCGCGTTTTGCATAATACATCGTTTGTTCTTCAACCGCTGAGAAATTTGCGATTGACTGATGCCATATTTCTCTGCTACACTTTCTTCCAGCTCTCCACTTTCGTAGTCGCATATTGCAGCTGCCTTGAACACGGCTGGATATTGCTTCTTTTCCCCGAGTTCTTGCTTGCACATAAACTCTTGGCTTCTGCCTCTACCACACTGTTCACCATTTGATCAACAACTTCCTTAACTTGAAACGATAAAAGTTCATCATAATCAGCTTTGTTTCTTTTTTTTCTGTGGAGCTTCATTGATAATATTATGCATGCTTTTAATATGGAATGCCAAGCCTTGGCTGCTCTTGAACCTGGTTAGCGCAGTAATTACATTGAAACAAAACTTCCACTGCTTCCAAAGGCATTTTTACCTCATGCTCGATTCCACGATGCACAATCTTTTTCTTGAATGCAAAAGCAGCTAATGTTGGCTGCTTTCGTTTGTTAACTCTCACTTTTGACATATTTTATTCTAACAACTGTATTGGCATGAAATGCATCAGACAGTCGGAACTAACGTTCCTTTTGTTTTGTTTTCAAATTTTAACATTCAAAAAAAGTTTTCGAATGCGAATGGATTTGAATTCTTAATTCGATTTTCTAAGGCATTGTTTACACGTTTCATAGAATCTTTTCCTAGGAATTATCACACTTTATGTTTTGTAAGCCTTGGAACTGAAAAAGACACTTCAAAAGTAAAAACCAAGGCTGGGAAATGTGCTTAGCATATGCTCAAGAAAATGTCCTATGGCCTTAATATGCTTACAAACGTGATGCATGTTTTGTATTAACGTAAGTGGAAGTATTGTTTATTAATTAACCGAGGATTGGTCAGTTGCAGCTTCAATGTTGTGCAATGTGGACTGTGAACGCGTTTTGTTGAATTATTTGACAATGGTTTTGGTAAAAACAGCTTCCATTGTTAGCTGCGCATTTATGTATGGACAGTACGTGTTAATTTTCAAGAAAAGGTTGCTCAATGTTTTCCTTCTGTACAAACAAAAATTGGAATCATCACACAACCCAATCGTCATCATCGCTGTTTAATTTATTTTAGGGGTGAACCAGTTACTTCACTGTTTTGGTTAAGATAGGCCAGGGAGTTGGGCAGTAGACCATATACTTATTTGTATGTATTTTACGCATGTAGTCGTTTAGAAATAGGTAACCACAGCTCCATCCAACACCCAACATGGTTAAAATAGATTCTGTCCAGCCACCCAGTTGAGGAGTAATTTTTTATGCTGCAAACGGTCATGTATGTAAATGCTTCTGATTTATGCGTCTTTCACAGTGGTTGTGAGCGAGTCCCGATATACGTTATAAACTCTAATTCATAACATTTTCTTTGTCGTCTTGCAGTTAAAAAGCTGTACAAAGGAGGGAAATTGCATAAATGCCGGCAACCAAAATAAACAAATTTTTTTGTACACCGTTTTCAAATTGGGTTGATACAGAACATGTTATGAAACGAGGGAATATTTTATCATTCGTGTAAATACAAATAATTTCTTCCAATCCTTGTGCAGGATTTGCAGCCCAGCTGGTGCTTATTTTTCGTGTCAAGAAGTAGAAATACAGTAACAAAATATTTTTACAGTCAATAAGTTGTGACATTTTTTTAAAAGTAAAGCAATTTTTAATTTTAACTGTTTCAGAAAAATCGCAGCTTGTTCCGCTGTGCCCTTAGCCATGGTTTAATAACAAGAGGAAATATTAAATATCTTCTCTGTTTATGCCCAGTGCGCCATTTAATTTTGCACTTCATTGAAATTCCGCCTGTGTTCTTGGTTATAGTTTTCATGACATTTGGGTAGAGGATTTTCTCCAATGGTGCATCATGCTGGTGTGTCTTGGAATAGCTAAGTGACAAATGTTTTGTGAGCGAAGTCCAGACAAGGAAATTATTTCTTGTGACCCCTCTTGATAAAACCTTTGGACCTAGAGGCATGCATATCAAGAATACATACTTCGAAATAGTCGGGTAGTGTACTGTAAGCGACAGCGCATCACGTTTTGAAGAGCATCGACGAGTGGCTTGAGAAGACCGCGGGGAACATCATCCATCTGGCTAGGGACCGACAGAGCTGGCGCATCATGACCACCAACGTCCTGAAACAATATGGCACCAAGAGAGAGAGAGTGTGTACTGTAAAACACCCCGTGATTTATTTTGACCCCTCCCCTGATTATTTGAGAAAAAAAAGAGAAACCCCTTCATGGAGACTTGATTTGGCACTGGGTGGATTTTCAGTGCAACGAAGGCAACGGCTTTACTTCCGTTGCACAATAACTGAAATTAACTGAAGACTTTTTTTTTTTAGTTTTAACGTCATTTTCCTCCAGCAATTGGGGCTCAGACGGTGCCCTTCACAGAGACTTTGATTTGGCAGTGAGGAACTCCCTGGCCGGATTCTTTTCCTAACGCCAACCAATGGCTTTTTTTCTTTGTAAAGTTCCAAATTCTCCTCGCCAGCTCGGGGAATCGAACCCGGAACTCCTGTTTACTATGCAGTTGCACTAACCATTAAGCCACGGCTCCTCTGAAATTAATTGAAAGATAATTAAGATTAATTTAAGATACAGCACCACTTCCAGAGTAGACCAATCCGACAATGGCCAAAGGGTGCATCACAGATTGGTTGCAGATGTCCCCAAGTCAAGCTTAGGTTATTCTCTGAGAATGTTAACTAAAAAAATAACCCTGCACGATATTGCTACACAACTATTCTGATAAGAAATGTTTAAAAAAAGTAACCCGTGGCAATACTTACAATAATACTAAAACGAGAAAAGTTGGAAATAGCAAATTTTTTTTATTTTAATGGGGCTTCGTGAATCAATAGTCTACCAAGGGAAATCAGATCGATACAAGGCTTAGTCGAGTTTTTCCCTCTCCTCTCGAAGCACCTTTTTAAATTTATCATAAAAAATAGTAATTAATTGAACTATTTAATATTTTATTTAATTACTTTTTTTTTGTTATAAAAAATAATGTGTATATGTGCCCTATGTGCCCACCATGAAAGTGCTGTCACCCCAAGTAACACTAATGCACGTGACGGTAGTTCTCCATTCTCTTTTCAAAACACGCGATTTCATGATCGCTGTCTTTGTCCAGGTTAATTACCCTTTAAAATGTTTTTTTTATTGACAGATAAAGGTCCAAGGTTCCCAGCTCAACATGCGTCACATGGCATTGGATGAATCAAAGTAAGGATGTTGGTAAGCACAACGGGCTAGACAATCATGGCATGAAGCTTTTACAACCTTTTGATAACAAGGTGGCTCCATTGTTCCAAGAGCTCCCACGTCCTAGGCAAACCTCCTTAACCAACACCCCTGAGAACTAAATTCATGTTTGGTATTTAGAAAATGTTTTCCTATCATCAAAGTGGGTCCAAAAAGTGCGCTCTTCTTGCCAGTACTCGATGCAAAAAAAGAACCCCCTCCCCCCTGCAATACAGAGCACAAGACATTTAAGAAATTTTTAGAAGGCATTAGTTGATGGCAGGCATCAGATAGTTACCGTGAGATTGCTGTAACTGCAGGAAACAAAGATAACAACACATTTTCTTATTTTACAATGCGTAATGCCATTGCTCCCAGATATTCTTTCAAAGATGGCAATGAAGAGAACGTTTGACTTTGTTTCACAAAGAAGAGGAGCGGCTTCTCAATCGCTTCCAATACGGTTTTCCAATGTAATGAAACCTCAGAGCACAAGAGAACTTGTGGTAAGAAATGCGTCAGCGGAAGCAAGTTTGGTAAGTCAGGATTCCTTAATTCTTTACTTTCACCTCGCCCAGTCTTTTAGCCAGATCTACTTTTACAGAAGGTATCATCTGGTCCAGAAATGTGTTATGCAAAGTGGATTTTGCCCTTGCATAGATTGGAAAAGAATAAAGCCATTTGTCAGTTCCTCATTGATTTTGTAATAGTGGCCAGCGAATTTCTTCCTGGTGGATCTTGTTGTTGAGGATTGACCGATTCTGGAAAAAAATAGATAAGAACAGTAAAAGGATTGCTGTACGTACTAGTACGTACGTACCATTTTTATTTGTTGAAATATATAAAAGAATAAAGAGATCTTGTCTGCAAAAAGGAGTAAAATCTATTGCTCATACCAGTCTCTTTTTTTAGATGAAAAAAACCTACACAGGTCGGTGTTTTTGTAAAAGGACCCTTCACCGAAGTTCACTTTTACCAGCAACATAAAAATATGTTTTTTCACCGCAGTCAAAACATTGAACATGGTGCTATTGAACGAATTTCCTAGGTGCTCACAAAAACAAATTGAAATTTTTTAGATTGCTTTAAGCTATTATACAGGCCAACAGCTCACAAGCCTTAGGTCTTGTTTGGTAAGGCAACGCCTCTTGTGGATGAGACAGTTCTGTTTCACTCTTTTTCTGATTACAATGAAATAATTACTAAAGCCACATAAGGTCAATTTCATTTAAAACACGCGAAGAGAGCCTTGTCTACTTTGCACGAGTTAAAACTCGATAGACTGTAGAAGCATTTTTAAGACACCTCTTTAAAAAATCAACTTAATAAGATTTAGGGGCCTTAAATAGTTTCTAAAACTAATGTACCGGCTAGACCGAAAGAGAAGAAAACAAGATGGAGAGTGCATTTCTGGTTTGTGGCAGTTCATTAGCATGGCTCTTCTCGCTGTATCTCTCGGCTCTTTCGCGGAATAAGTTGTTAAAAATTACGGTTTTTGTTACAGGTCGTAATCCTTGATCTAATTTTATTTTCAGCTCTGTCATCCTTAAGTTTTTAAAGTTCACTTTTAGTTGTTTCTATCCTTTATTTCTTTCCTTGCCTCTTTCATGTTGCTCATCAATTATCGCTCGTCAATAACACCTTACCACAGGACATAAAAGCGGGAAAAATCAGAGCCTAAAAAGTGAATTTTCTTTGAAACGGCTTAAGATATCATAACGTTTATGAAACAAAATTTGTTCAGAATGTCCAACTTATTTGGAAAATAGGGAAAAAAAAGAAAACTAAAGTGTGTATAATGCCATGCTGTTCTGATTTGTAGATAGTAATGTTTTGTTTTATTTGCCAGCATGATGGTCTGAAGCCCACCCTAATATTAATGTACATTTCCTAACATAAAATTTCCATTCTTTGTGCATTAACATTAGGGATAAGTGGGATGGTACACTTTTTATTTTTGAAAGCTTATTTTACTTGAAGGCTTTCTCGAACACATTCCACACGTTAGTGTGGACGTCTATTTCCTGGTCTAAGGAACCTTCAAAGGGTCACTAAAGAATGCTGGATAACTCTTAAACAAGGATATAGAATTTTGTTTGAATCAAGTAGCAAGGCCCCATTCTTATTGCCAAACTATTTATTAACTAGGACCACACCCAAACAAATCCTGTACCTTTTGTACCAAGTTACAATATACAAAACACAAAATAAACGAAGTCGACCAAAATACCTTGTCATCGTCGAAGCCTCTGTTTCTGAAAAGTATGACATTTGGACCATACCCTTAAGAGTAGTAATACTTCCCTTTTGGTTTAGCCTAGAATTCTTTTTAGAAATGTTTAATAGATAAATACACTGGTTTTCTTTTCAAAATCATAAACTACTTTCGATGAGGTTAAAATTATTGAAAGAAAATAATTTTTACACTTGTTTGTCTTCACTGTTGCACTTCTTGTGGAAGTCAACATTTTTTTGTCAGGGCAATAATAATAATAATAATAATAATAATAATAATAATAATAAATGCCCTTTGGCATACATAACAACATGGCTCTTTTTGCCTGTGCGTTGTTGTTTTTGTCACCAAACAGGGCAATAACAAATATCCCTGT
>RDPX01000038.1:1591249-1629736 GCA_003991215.1 Morbakka virulenta | reverse complement strand
GCAGTGAGGTTTCCATTTTTGTTTGTTTATTTTATCTCACTATGGTGGCGACAGTACATGTGCCTGCATTCAACTTTCCTGGCTTGTGTTGGCGCTGAATGTGGGTTTTTCACCCATCCATCACTAGATGGTGTGTAACCACTCGATAATAATAATAATAATAATAATAATAATAATAATAATAATAATAATAATAATAATAATAATAATAATAATCATCATCATCATCTATTGACTTGAGTACTCGTCTCGAATAAATCACCACCAAAAACTCTAATGACCTTTTGTTTTCGCCGATGTAAATATAATTTTCAGATAAACCTAACAACTTTGACATGTGCTGGACCGAAGATTTTATCAAAAAAACTTTGTCGCCTTTGTGAGTAACAATAAGCTGCAGAAGTACCAGCTTTCAGACCTCTGCACCTACAATCCGTCCAGGAGCTAAAATGCTCTTAAGCCCACGTTTGTCAAATTACGCTTGAAGTTGTGATAGTGCTAAATTTGTGGCTTCTTCTTTTACTCCTTGATGGTCTATACCCCCCCCCCCCACACACACACACTATTGAAAACTTGTCCGCGGCCCTGATTAGTCGATTTCGTTGTTAAGTGTATTTTCTATGAATATCAATTACCCTCATTACGATCTATATTTGTACCTTTATAGTTTTGGCAGTGGCACCAAAAGCGGTGATACCCGCTAAAAATGTGACGGGCCTTGAAACCCTGGAGGCCTCAAGAGAAGACCTACATGTGTTTCTTTACAAGAAAAAGATTTTTAAAATTACAAATCTTGATCTGCTTACAAATACATCTTTCTGACTTCCATTGAGGCGAAATGAGTATCTCGTTCCTGTCTTATTCTCTACCACTTCCAACTGCAAGCGCTGCTAAGCTCGTTAACCGATCCTGGAACATTGTTGTGCGTCGATAGCTCTTTGTTCATTTGAAATGATTAAACGAGGAATACCCTAGTGCAGCTGTAGTAGAAATGACCCAGAAAATTCCGGAGGAAACGATAACATGTGAAAATACGTCCTGATAATCCCCGTGTGCTAATCCTGTTCAATAGTTCAATTGGTTTTATCCCGGTGGAATCCCATCAATTGCAATGCGCTCGTGGATCAGTCATAAAGAAGGGCGACGGAAAGGTGTCTTTCGGAAGACTGGGCTGATTAAACTTCTTGACCCCGGTTCTTGAGATTTCGGTACTTACGTTTGCATCATCGTCTCATTACTTAATGGCAGTTAATAATAGTGTAAACTAAACGATTTCGGTTAATAGCTGCAGATAACTGTACGTAAAAAAATGGCAAACACAGGTTTACCACTTCGATAGTAAATTGCCACTATGGTTATTAACTAAAATTTCTGCTTTTTCGTTGGTTTTTTAAAATTATTATTTGGAGCATTATTTTAAGTAAGTTTGAATGACCTCAAAAATCAATAACATAAGTGTTAGAAACCCTCAACTTTACGCACATGTGTTATGCTTGTGACTCATCTTTCAGTAAATTTCTTTCAAACGATTTCCTTTTCCCCCTATTTTATTTAATTAGAAATAACAAATAAATATCACAAGTAAACATAATAAAATACATAAAAAATAACTGTGATAATTGCTTGTAATAAAGTTTTTTTTGATATTTGAGCTTGAGGACTTAGTTGTGAAAGGGAGGTAGATGTTGAAACAAATCAACTCTGGTGATTCTTTGATTTGCTTACTTTCATTGCAAACTTCAACTGATTATGTTTAGCAGCTAAATCCTTTGCTTTATTCATTTATTTATTCATTTAAAGTCAACATTCCCATTTTGGAAGTTTTGAAAAGAATCCCTGCCATCTATTTATTGAAAGTAGGAGGAAAATGTAAAATTTCATCCTCACATTAAATAAAAATTATTTTTGTTGCTGCTGCTGTTGATGTAGACTTTGTTGTTGTTGACAAGTTTTGTTTTGATTGTTGTTTGTGTTGTTGGTGTATTACAATCGGAGTTTGTGGTTGTAGGGTGGTAGACACTTCGGTACAGAGTGTAATTTTGAATGTTATTCTTTTTTCCTCCTTTTCGTGTGTGCATTTTGCTTCAATAACAGATTAGAGTGAGATAAGAAAATTCAAGTGAGTTTCCATTGCATTATTGTGTGAATTTTCGTAAAAAGAAAATGGCCGCCTTGCTTTGAGCGGATTAATTCGAGTTATGTAAAACTGGCTTTATTATATTGTCTGTCGCCTGAGACATTGGGGAATATTGTCAGGGTAAAATTTAATTTTAATAGGAAACCAAAAATTTTCTTTATGTGTCATGGCGTACATTTAAATCAAAGAACAAACTAGAAGGTGCAGAAGAAAATGCGGCAGGAAGGTATTATGTTCGGCAGTAAGCAGAAGGTGGAACCTTCCATTATCTGGCCAGCTGTTCTGAGATACCGAGTTCAAATGTTTTAAACGTTAATCTGTTTTGATTTTGTTTCTTTCATTTTGCGGGTTTTGTTTCAGCTGATACAATTTATAACCAACTGCACCATCAGGTTTCATACCAACATTGAACTTAAGCAAGGGTGAAAGATGAGCATTCCGTTAAGGTGATATATATATATATAAATGCGAATACTTATGCGACTTTTTTGCAGCTGTACATCACCATCGAAGACAGCATTTTCGTTTATAAACTAATAATTCCTTTTTTATCGTCAGAATGCCTGGTCTGCACAGTAACATCCCAGAGCATGTATTTTATAATCCCATATCTTCAGAGCTACTTGGCATCGCTCATGGATCTCTTCTGCATGATGACCTTCTCGTTAAGGGTTAAGAACTTTTTTCAAGAATGGTGAAACAGTTTGCTTCTTGTAATAAAATTTTGAAAAAATTGACTAAAGTTTTTATCAACATAGTACTGCTTTCGAATCTTTGGATAAAAAGATCAATTTTCTGAAATATGAGTTGACAAAACACCTCTACTTTTTTTCTTTCTATTGTGATGTAAGATCTTTGGAAAAGTGTATCATCAAAGTGCTAACTGCAGAGTAGGTGAGAGTGGGGTCTTACTTGAAAAGATAATGATGCTCACCCGTTCCAAGATTTTTGTTGTTCCTTTTTTTGTATTCATCTATTTTTTTTCTTATACTTTTCTTTTCTCATTCGTTTTCTTTGAATCCAATCTAACCATGTCGTTTTACATTTCATCAAAAGAGGGAATGCTGAGTGTTTGGTACCAAAAAGTAGCCGTGGTCAGCCACAAGCCCGGTACCTCATAATTCTTCTTTATGATCGATCAATTTGTTTTCTCCCAATTTTTTCTCTTCTCCCTGCCTCTCGTGTGACAATGCAGGCGTTTTATTTACTTTCTTCTAACTTTCTTTCTACCCATGTTGCCATAATCTCTTTTGGAATTCAAATTTTTGCTGTCACATGTGTCTCATCCCTCTGCCTCTCGCGTGACAATGCTAGGGTTTCATTTACAGTCTATACTTACCTTGATGCGAATACCATTTCACATTTTCATGTGTTTCCCCCTTTTTTCTCATTTAATAATTCTTTCTTCTGACTCAAAATTTCTTTAATCTATTATTTAACTTAGGAACGTGACAGATTTGGACACAGTTGCCACATTGACGTCAGAAATCAAGGCTTATTGTGAATTCAATGTGGTGTTGACTTACAGGTCATTAACGTGCCCACACTCAGTTGCATTCCATTTTCTTGTACTGGATGTAAGGGTATCGTATTGTCAGGTGATGTTGACTCATGTAATGTTATTTTTCTCGTTGCATGTGGCTGAATGACAATTTGGAGGACAGGAGCTTTTTGTGCAAAACTGTGTCAGTTCAAGGGATAGAGCAGTGAAATCAATATCAGCAACATAGAGTTCTCCAAAAAAATTAAAATAAATTTTTCCATCATCTTTATGATGGAGTAGAAGAGCAGAAGAATGGAGGAGCCGTGGCTTAACGGTTAGTGCAACTGCACAGTAACCAAGAGTTCAGGGTTCGATTCCCCGAGCTGTCGAGGAGAATTTGGAACTTCGCAAAGAAAAAAAGCCATTGTTTGGCGTCAGGAACGGCATCCGGCCAAGAAATTCCTCACTGCCAAATCAAAGCCCCTCTGAAGGGCACCGTCTGAGCCCCGATTGCTGGGGGAAAATGACGTTAAAACTAAAAAAAAAGAAGAGCAGAAGAATGATGCAGCATCTGCAGAAGAAACCAAAGACTTTTGGTCGGCTATGTGTACCAAAAAAGGTCAACAGAGCAAAAATGCAAAGCGTTTGAAGAATTTCTAACAAGAATACTAGCGGAAAGAAGAACAAGAAAAGATTAAAACAACAACAGGAAGAGCATTTAAAAGAAATCGCAGCAACTTCCTAATCTGCTAAAAATATCATATGATCGAGAGATAACCATTGGGATTTAACGGATGAGTCGTTAGAAATTCATTATGAGTGGTTAAGGAATTCGCTTTCTTCCTTCTTGGTCCTACTCAATTAATTAACATATTTAGCTTTCGAAGAGCTATCAAAAAATTAATTTTGAAAATAAATAAAGGAAAAATAAAGGAAAATACTAAGTTTATTTTTTTATTGTCAACCCCTCTACCGGCTGAGATATTATTGCTCCCGTATTAAACAGACCTCTTTTACAACAGTTTTTCCATTAATTTTCTCAATGGTTAAGGCCCATACAAGGCAAATACCACTAGGTGTATACAATTGTGAAGAAACAAACAAAAAGAACAATTGCACTATTTTAAATTTTCCAGTAACCTTACTCTTTATTTGCTTCTCCCAGGTCAAAGAAACCCCCACCGTTATGTAAAGATAGTGACTTATTGCCTTTGGACTAAGAGAGTAGGCCTCCTGTTCCTCCTTGGCCGAATTTTCAGTTGAAGGTCCCTGTCTACATGATCTGTGATCTTCACATGCTCGGACACCGATTCCTGACCAAGCCACAGGAAATGCCCTCCAACAGGGGACTTTGGAAAGCTTTTCGGTATGCCTTGCCTTCCATGGTGTATTTCGTGCTTTTTGCCCATCTTTACTTGTTCTTTTCCCTCTGTTCTGGTCTTTTATAGAAAGGTAACTATGAGGACAGTAGTGGCCTCAATGTACACCTGGTTGTTATCAATGAAAGAACTGTTTGTAAAGAATTCATCCCTTTGCCAAACACAAGGCAAATATTTTAGATCAAGAATCACGACAAAATGCAGTAACTATCAAAAGTTCTCTTCAGATTTAATCATGCTTAATATACAAAAGAGAACAATGCAGAAAAAGGGAGTCCGAGGTTTTACTGTCAACAACCAGATCAAGGAAGGCCACCGAAAAATGCCTAAGAATAGCATATTTTGTCACAGCTCAGAATACATCATGTACGACTCATGAAGAGGTACTTCACCTTCAGGTAAACAGTATCGACCTTGGTCACATTCTGTATGGGAGAACAACATATACAGACATGGTACAATACGTTGCAGATGAAATAAGAAGAATAATTTCTGAATTTTGATCGAAGGATGAGGAAACATTTATGCCACAGTAGATAAATCGACCTCACTTTTAAAAATGTCATGCCTCGTCATTTGTCTGCTAGTTGTCATCAATCAAACACTGCAAATCGATTTGCGACTGCTTCTCAACAAAGGAGTTGATTGCATTTACGAGTGGATGGGCCATCAGTGATGCGCTAGGGTAAAAGTGGTTTTGATAACAAGGCTAAGAATTGACCAACCATCCATTTTTATATATAATTGTTTTAACGACTTACTTAATTGTGCGTAAATGATACAATAGCCGCTGTGCATGGCTTCAATGCCATTAAGTCACTTTGTGAAGACATGTGTTGCGCTTATCCGTTGTTAACAAAGTTGACTTCAGCAGATCTTGATGTTTCTTAACCAATGATGGGCAAAGTATTTAGTATTTTGGGTTGCTTCTACTTATCGCGCGGACAAAATATTGTAGAATGGCTATTGTCCACTGTGTGCGCATTTTGAAAAATCATCCGAAAATAACACTGAAAAGTGGTGTTAGTCAAAAATTCAAAGATTTGGTGACAAATCTCTTAACTGAAAGCCTTGATGAAGTCGATGTCCTTTCAAAGGATCGCCTTCCCCAATTACCATTACTATCAGAAAAATTGCAAAAAGAAAACGAATATTGTTGAAGCTAAAAAACATTCTGTGAATTGTCAATGGGTTAAGAATGATCAAAGTTGCCGTGTTGGATGAAGGAACGTATATCCCTGCAAAAAAGTTTGGTGGTACCACTATAGGAATATTAAGGAGGACGAAACCATGTTGGCGCACTTTCTTTAGTCATTTTCTGTGTCAAATATTATTGTTATTAGCTGAAGGAGTTTGTCAGTGTTGGTTTGGCGTGTTTGTCGAATATATATATATATATATATATATATATATATATATATATATATATGAGCCCACAAAGGGCGAAACAGTACTGTCTGTAGCTTGAGTATATATAAATATATATATATATATATATTATAAGCAACGTGTTTATATTTCTAACCTGTTTATATGCAAATCCAATGGCAAAAGGTGAATAGCCTTACTTAACTCTTGGTGGTGACAAGAAAACAACAATAGATGGCAGGTGACAAGGCAGTAATCATGTTGGATTTGTAATTACAAACTTCTATTTTTTGCACTTAAAGTCTGACATCAGAGTGGTTATTTGATACGGGTAGTATGACGCTCGTGATTTGATTAAGTTCAAGGTTAATTCAAGGTTAAACTCTATGTTCACTTAAATAATTTTTGTTTGGTATGTTAACAAGTTTTATTTTTTTTATTTGAACTTGTCATATGAAAATAGTAAGCAGTGCATTATTTTATGACAAGGTCATAGTGAGGTAGTAATTGTCCACTGCGCGTTAAACTCGTGCTTTTGTTTGGAATTTGATTTGGACTTGTCTTCCTCTAAATTGAAGTTGATATGTTAAATAAACAAGGGTCACGTGACAATTACGGTCATGTTTTCAGTAAATAATTAATCAATAATTGATTGTAAAATTTCGGTTTAGATTTGGGAACACAAAATAGTGTGATTGGGATGGAAGTGAAAATGATTCATTTTATCAAGAAGAAAATACCGAGATGTTCAAGAAATAGGTCGGGAAGGGGAAAATGCAAAACTCATGGGTGATGATCAAAATAATTTCCAATTGCTGAAGTGCTTTCCTTTGTAAGAGACTTTCTCTCTGGTAGGTTTGCAGTTAGGTAACCAGGACAACATCTTTTATGTGCGAAGGCATGTGTGTGTTTGCTGAAGGGTGAGGAGGTGAAGTGCTAATATTCAGTGTTCCTGACCTTTCCTGTTAAAAACTACAAATAGGGGATAGAACTACAAGATAAACCTGAATCTAAATTACAAATATAAGGAAAGAACATATTACCTAGGTGCCACTAGGTGTCACTGAGCCACAGTTTCAATGCACTGATTATTCTCAAAAAATACTATAGAATAATATAAAATTAGTACGAATGGTTTCAGGATCGCGCACCACCAGGTTAATTAGGATGAACAATCTAGTAGTAAAGGCATGAATTAGCAAATTCAATTTGCATAACTGTCTCTCAGGTGGCTCACAGTGCTTCTTGTTTTTCGTCTGATTGTATTTTGTTCTGATACTTATTACCACGAATGGACGCAAGGCATTATGCCGATTTCTTAGAAAGAAAATAGTGTACAAGATGTACTATTACTATTAATATTATTGTTATTATTATTGTTGTTATCACCATTTAATTTCACTTTTAGCTAAGGTACTTGTTATTGGTATGCCGGAGTCAATCCATGACTTCAAGGCATTCTCAATGTTCAGGCAATGAAAGGAGTGCTCTTGGTTATGTGAGCACCGCCCCCCCAGTGTTATCTTTTGAAGATCACTGTTGTGATTGTATTGTGCTGGCTCCAGATTGCTCTTTTAAATATAATGTTTAGTAATTCCAGTGCCTCGATCACAAATGGAATGAATGTTGTCTTTACCACCCAGATTTTTGTGATTCAATTTCCAAGTGCTTGAAGACTATTCTGAGAGGTTTTCAACTTCTTTGGTGGACACATTTCTATCGAATGATGATGGCGTATCAATCAAAAGGAATGTTTTGATAGTGATATCTAGTCAGTTTAAATTTCATTTTCATTTTCTCATTTCAAAAAAAATATATTCTTGCGTATAGAGACCGTGATAATAAGAAACGCCAAAAATTGATAGGCTGCATATAGGTATGAGGAGCAAAATAGTAAACAAGAGAAAACAGAGAAAAAAAGGACTGAAAACAGAAAAAGTCCTCGATGCCAGAGTAGGTAAGAACAAATTAATAAATAAATAAATAAATATATATATATATATATGTGTGTGTGTGTGTGTGTGTTTGTGTGTGTGTGTGTGTGTTTGTGTTTGTGTATTTGTGTGAGCAGATTTTACAAGGAAACAGCGGTTTCACTGTAAAATCTGCTCAAAAGTGTCAAACAACTTTCATTAGTTGACAGACCACATTTTAGAACCAAAGCACAAATATTGTTCAAAATCGTATACCATTTGAGTTAAATTGTGACAGGAAATTCGTGGGGATCAACAATATCATTTCAACAAATTACAAAAAAAAAATGATGTCAGACCTTCGTAATTTAAAGGATGTTTGTCCTGAAGCTCTTTTTGTATCCTTTAGAAAGAAAAACAGGTTAAAGGTATACTAGAAAAGTCTTATTGCTTTTAAATTTAGTCCCCAAACCGCCACAGTATATCAATCATGAAAATCATACCATTCGTCATTCTCTAAACCACACCAAGAAAAGCATCAACTGGATTTCACATACCACTATACCTCCAGTGGTAACTGTATCTCGTCTTGTGTCATGTATGCTGGTTAATGTCGTCAGCATCCTAGCTTATATATGAACAACACCACACACACCCTTTCCCCATATTATATTTAGTGATCATAGATCAGAAATTTCAAGAGGTGCCAGGGCTAGTAAGGTCGGTTGCCATTTTGATGATTGCGACTGTGATTTCAAGAGAGGTTCAAAAATCGTTCGTTTTAAAAGCCAATTTACTACGCGAAGAGACAGAATGCCTTTATGATGAGGACAAGTGGATTGCTCGTTTAGATACAAAGGACTCACATGCGTAGATGACTTTAAATGCCATTTTCACGACATTTTTTCGTGACTGTACTTGCTTTGTCTGAAGCCAATCATCCTATGACCGTTTAACATGTGAATCAATATTTATCAACAGTTCCGTGTATTATGTTATGGTTGATGTATATTCCCCTTACACTCCATTACTAGTAAATCATTTATATTTAACAAATTGTACTGAGGAAGGCTTTAAAATAAGCTGGAAAGTTTGCAATAAATGACTTGTTTTTGTTTGAGTTTATTTAAATTGGTCAGAAGGCACTTTGATGCAGAGGGTTACGTGTTATTAGTTGCTCTTCTTTCATATTTTCAAAATTATTCATCAAATCTATTTTTGTAAGCTTGAACAAACTCAGTAATCTATCACTAAGAACGGAGAAACAAATGAAGTCTTGTACTTCCATTGAACGTAGATTTCGTATGGTGGTCAGTCTAATGATCGACCACTCGTCCATAATAACTTCCGCCAACGAGGTTATGTTTTCGGCTCAGCTTGTCCATTTGTCTGTCCGTTTGGTTTTAGTGTGTGTAAAATAACTCTGAAAGTTATGGACAGATTGAATGAAATTTTCAGGAAATGTTGATAGTACCACAAAAAAGAAATTCAATTCTGGTGTTTATCAATGAAAGTTTAAAGACCTTAAGTGCTTTTTTTAAAGGTACAACAACACTACAGACCAGCACACCACTATGGACGTAAAGGAAAACACAAAGTTGCTGTCAAGGGTGCGTCCCTTGACAGCTGAAAGCAAACAAATAGCTTTCACCCGGAAGCACGACGTCATGGTCATCACATCACTGTGTTATTCTGTTACCCTTAATTGACAGATCCTTGTTTTCAAGTAGAGGCTGTCTGTCTGTCTGATGACTCCTTGTCGTCTTCACTTGAAACAAAAATGTTTCTTTAACTTTGCCTCAGCAAACGAAGTGTTAGCCACTCTGTGGATTTGATCCAAGCGTAACAAAAGAATTGTCTTGTGGATCTGGTAGAGTGCAGCTTCTTATGTGTGACACATTTTCTGCACAGCAAACATGTCTGGTGTATTTGAAGTCTTGTTTGTATATGAATCTTTTAACTGCAGTTGCCTTAATAATGTTCTAAATGAATTGACTTATGTATACCAAAGGAACTCCCCCTCTTTGCCCCTACGTCTACTTCAGCTACCCTCCATCATACTCCTCTGCATTTCTTTTTTAAATTTCTTTCTTCCAGTTTCCATTTAATGCTACCCTTGAGCTGAAAATGTTGATATTATAGAATACCTCGGTATCTGTTTTTATCAAACGTTAAAATTAAACGTTTCGTTCAAATCGTTTTCCCGGTGTTACGAATTATTGAAAGTAAGCTCCCAGCTTCTGCGATTGACTTACAGGAAAGGACTAAATCATTGGCATGAAGTGTTCAACATAAAATTTGAATTCTGCTTTAAAGCCTCTTTCTCTTCTCTTTCCTATTAACCCACAACTAGGGACTGTTGCAGTGGAAGTTTATTTCCCACTCATCAGGAAATACTTCGTCAATTGTAGATAAAGGCACTTTCAACACAGGATCAAGATAATAATTGAACTAGCATGGGGATCCCTGACCATAATGGCTACAAGCCATTAAAACAATACACCTAGATTTAGCCCCACTTACACCAACAATAGTTCCTTCACATTTTTTTAAAGAGTTGCCTTGTTTCAGTTTGCAAATTGAATACTTTGAACAAAATATCTTTCAGAACAATGTCACACATTGTGGGTATATCATTTCATAAACCTGTAAAATTGTTTTCATATTTATCTATTATATTTTTGCCCATGAACATTACAGTAACTGTTACAACAATCGTAGAAAATTTTCTTCTAAAATCATGCTGTGACTCAATGGTATTTGTCTGCCGTTTCTTTTAACCTGGTAATTATACCTTATCATAATATCTACCTTACGTTAGCAAGGATTGACAGTAGGTGATAACTTACTGCCTCGTTTCTCCTGCCCTCCTAAAACAGACCTGTGACGATTGAACGTAACAATTCAGATGGTACACAAACGAAATTCGACATTAAATTCCACAAAACAAGAAAGCAACTGGTAAAAGAAAACTTTTGTTATACGTCAATCAATTACTCAGTTTTGACGTTGTATGTTTCGAAGCAATTAAAGTTCTAACGTCTTGTTTTCAAAACACCGTATCAATTTTATCTATTTCTTTCACACTCAGTATATTCTGGTCTATTTCTATTCTGATGTATGGACCACCCTAGATCTGTTGTCCTGGGTAGTAGTCACGTATTTAGAGACTAGTACCCAGACTCCCATTTATATAAATAAGGTTGAGACAGCCTTATGTTTTGAGAACACTTGAGAACCCTTAAACCACTTGCAAATTTAGAAACCTCGAAACAGAAGGAATTGGCGCCGTGTCAACCGTCAAAGACAGATACGTTTACTTATACACTAGAGAAGTTCATTAGCATATTTTTTGTATATATTTGGATAATAACATATAAGTGAGGATAAACGAAATCTTATTTCTTGCCACATTCTCGTATTGTAACTTAATAAAATATTCCATCGTCACTGCGTACTCCAATTCTTTGCGCATCAGGTGGTAGAGACAAGTATCAAGTAGAGAAATTATTTGACAAAACGATTTTCGTAGTTTTTCCATTTGATTTGACTAGTTATGTACTCGGTTTAATAACGATATATTTGGGATTTTAAGCATTATTTATCCACATCTCCAGCCCCAGCTGCACTGTTGATGTTGCTTGGAAGTTTCCTAAAATACCGACTTTTAGGATAATTACGTATTGTTTTGTGGATTTCTGTAGTTTTTTTATTTCCATTTTCTTTAAACTTAATCTGTCATCAACGTTTTACCAACAGCGTAATAAAGTAGAAAATCTTCCTTTTAGTAAACTATTCAAGGACCATCCCGGAGTCATCTCAGAAGTAGTCGTTTCTTTACAAACCATCTCGATCGTGATTGTTTTAGAAAATATCCCTCTGTATATGGAATCCTGTTTAAAGAGTCAACAATCGCAAGGATTTGACTAGTTAGAATTACCAACGGATTCAAAATACTGCAATGTTCAATGTCGGTAAGATAAAACGTCATAAAAGAAAGAGAGGACTGTGATTTTTTCGAGAAAAGAATTCCAAAGATTAAATAATTAAACTACAAGAAAAAGAACAAAATATCCTCAATTAAGATCACTTCCTTAGTTTTACAAAATGTTCTTGTACCTTCAACATAAGATACTTGTTTTTAATAAAACAATGCGACAAAAAAGAGAGAATCCAATCAATAGCAGTTTCTTTTTATAGGTTTATCTACATAGAATGAAATTTGTATCCTTTAACATTAGTAACAACAATGTAATATCTTTGAATTATAAATCCACAATCCCGATTCAATAAATAACCAAAAGAAAAACGAAGATGGGAAGAGCAAGTCATCTAAAGGTACTTATATTTCCCTACTTAGTCCTTGGTATGACGATAAACTGCATCCGGTTGTGGAGTTTCGACGTGGGCGAATGAGGTTATCCTTTGCCACAACTACTACAACCTCCAGGTCACCCTTGGCCAAGGTGTAGCACCTATTAGACTACTCCGAGGCCTTGAAATACCGGGTTGACGCCCGGCGGAGTTAAGTCTGTCCACATCAGGTCAGGTCATCATAATTCCTCTGTGTTGCTATCAATCAAGCTGTAATCTGATACCACCTGTCACAGCCGAGTGTAGTAGTGTCGCACACACTTTTATAAGCCATTGAAAAGATTATGGATAGTACAATTAATAGCTCCAATATTCCAACATGACAGGTAACCACACTGAATGGTAGACCTGAAAATCTTGGTCAAGCCCCTGCAATTATGAAGAGGCCGCCTCAAATCCTTTAGGAAAGGTGTCCTCTGATAGATAGATGATAGACCAAAACCCAAATATCTACAATGTTGTCATAAAAACATTATAAGTACCTTTAATGTCCTTACCTTAGGCCCTACTGGACAAATTGAGGAACTATTATTTTGTTGTAAACGGTATTCTATTCAAATTCTAGCCCTACAGGAACACCCGGATGAAAACATTCGACTTGGATCCTACAAGAATTTCCAATTAATTATATCCTCTGCTGTCAAAAATGCAAACAATGCATCAATTGGAGGTATTGGTTTTCTGATATCTTCAAAAGTTAGTGACGGTCTAGAATTAGCCGAAACAATTTCACCACGAATAATGCTACTCGAGTTCTCTGGAAACCCTGAATTAACAGTAAAATGTGTTTATAGTCCCCATAACGAATCACAAGAAAATGAAATTGACCAATTTTACAATGATCTGCGATCTGTTATTCATTACGTTCCAGCACACAATTTTGTTGCAATCATTGGTGACTTTAACGCGAAAATTAGTCAACTATCTGTTATATTTTCTTTTGATAACAACACAAATAGGAATGGAGAAAAACTAATCGACTTTATCGAAGAGTATAATCTGTTTTCTGCAAATAACACTTTTGTGAAACCTACCAATCAGTTGTGGACACATGTACTTCCAACCGGAAAAAGGTCACAACTAGATTATATGTTATTCAGGAAAAAGTGGAGGAATCGTGTTTTAAATTCCAGGTCTTATTCATCTTTTACTGTCAACTCTGACCACAGAGTGGTTAGCTCCTTTATAAGGCTAAGTCTTCGGTCATCAAAGAAGAGCAAACCCCACCCAATGAAATGTTTTGACTGGAAAGATGTTTGCTAAAATAAGATAAAAGCCAAAGAATTCTCAGTCAAGGTTTTCAACCGCTTCTAAGCTCTATCTGGTTTTGTTGACACAATAGATGAAAACCTTGAAGATATATCTATAGTGCTCTTATTTCTTCCACCGAAGAAGTAGCCAAAGAATCTCTACCAACTAAAAAGAAAAATGTTGACAAAGAAAATCTTAAGAACATCTCAGCAAAATATAACCAAAAACCAACAAAAAAATTGAAAAAACTTCTAGGCAAAGCCAAAAAAAATTTAGATGATGCATACCTAAATGCTGAAGCCTCATACATTATGGGAAAAATCGACAATCTCGAAAAGCTTCATGTTAGTAATATGCAACATGAAGCGTGGAAAATCATCAAAGAACTTTCAGGAACCAGCTCAAAACCAACTACCAGAATAAAAGGAGGTACTGCGAAAAATAGGTTAAACAGCTGGTTCAATCATTTTAACAATCTTTTAGGAAAACAAACAAAACTTTCAGATAATTTTACACTACTAATGGTTCCGGTCTCTAAACCACTTAAGATTACAACATCTAAATTTTCTTACAAGGAATTAAAAACTGCTTTAAATAGTGTTAAATCTTCCAAGGCATTTGGACCAGACAACATTCCTTCCATTATTTGGAAAGACAATAGTTTTCACCAACTCCTATTTAATATCTGTAACTTCTGCTTTGAAAATAAAGTATGTCCAGATGTTTGGCGAAAGTCACAAATTATACCTGTTCCCAAGAAAGGTGATCTGTCTCTACCTGCCAACTATAGAGGTATATCTTTGCTGCGTATTGCAGCAAAGATTTTTAATAAACTACTATTAAACCGGCTTACACCACAGGTTGATCCACTTCTCCGAAAGAATCAAAATGGTTCTCGTTCTGGACGATCAACATTATGCCAAATTTTAGTCTTACGCCGGATCATTGAGGAGATATTTTACTGCAATCGTGAACTAGCCCTAGTATTCATTGATTCTAGTAAGGCCTTCTACTCTGTTGATAGTTCTATGATGTTGAAAATACTCAAACTTTATGGTATTCCAGATGAAATAATAGATGCCATTAAGATCTTACATACAAATACTACAGCTACAGTTTTGAGTCCAGATGTGATGCACCAGCACCATTTCTATTTATTGTAGCTGTTGATTACATTCTGAGAGTATCAATTGACACAAAAAGTAACAAAGGCCTTGAAACCATACCCTGAAAAAGTTCCCGTTATCCATCTGCACACGTCACTGATACAAATTTTGCTGATGACATTTCTCTTATAAGTGGGTCATTAACAGATGCTCAGACTTTCTTATTGGAGTGTTGGTCTACATCTTAATGAGTCTAAAACTGAATATTTGAGCTTTAGTAAGACAAATAATGAACCTATTAAAACTATTTCTGGAACTAACTCAAAATTCAAAGATGATAACAAATACTTGGGTTCTTTTATTTCTTCTTCAGAAAAAGACTTTCTTATCAGGAAAGGCATGGCGTGGTCAGCGTGCAATAAACTACATAAACTATGGACATCTGAACTTGACATTACCATCAAAGTCAAAATATTCCGGGCGTTCATTGAACCAATTCTGCTCTGTGGAGACTTGGACTCTATCTAAAAGAGCAGAAAAGCGTTTAGATGGGTGCTATACAAAACTACTTATGCGGGTTAAAAACCTATCTTGGAAAAAACATCCAACTAAGAGTCAAATTTATGGCAACCTTTCACCAGTATCTAGTTTGGCCAAATCTAGAAGAGTACAATTTGCAGGCCATTGCCATAGAGCAACGTCAGAAGTGATTTCATCACTGACACTCTGGAAACCCCAATCCATCGGAAAGCGCTCTGGCAAATTGACTTTCCAAGATATTGTTATAAGATATACTGGCTTAGCAGGTCAAGACCTTAAAGCAGCTATGGAAGACCGAGACTACTGGAGGAAGGTTGTTCAATCCATCATCTCTACTGAGGATGATGATGATGATGATGACGATGACGATGACCATGATGATGATGATGANTTGGCCAAATCTAGAAGAGTACAATTTGCATGCCATTGCCATAGAGCAACGTCAGAAGTGATTTCATCACTGATACTCTGGAAACCCCAATCCATCGGAAAGCGCTCTGGCAAATTGACTTTCCAAGATATTGTTATAAGATATACTGGCTTAGCAGGTCAAGACCTTAAAGCAGCTATGGAAGACCGAGACTACTGGAGGAAGGTTGTTCAATCCATCATCGCGACTGAGGTCGAACAATGATGATGATGATGACGATGACGATGACCATGATGATGATGATGATGATGATTTCCCTGCATTCTACACCCAAAAATATTTCTTAAAAATTGTCTGAAAAGTAGGTCAACATAATTAATCACATAAATCCTGTTTGTCTTCTGTTATTCAGTTATTTAGGAATTATGTAAAATAAAGTTTAGGCTTAAACTTTGTTTTTATGTTTTTATTTTTTATGGTTTTCCTTTTTACGTATTTTTAATGGGAGAAAAAGCTTGGAAAAAAAGCCTTTTTTCTGAAAAATTGATATTGCAAAAATATGGCTAAGTTACATTCATGGTTTATAATATTTAAACAAGGGTCCAATAGTAGTATGCGTATTTGGTGCATTTCATGCTTTTGTAGGCAATAAATCGGAAATAATTCGCAAAGATTGGATGGTGCTAAATAAGTCAGTAAACAAAATAGTTCATCCAACCACCAATGTTTGTATTTCCACTTAAACACTTGGTAACTAACTAGATCCATTTAATGCTTCTACTAAATACCTTTAACACACGGCCGACCATTGTAAATTTGTATGGCAAAGAGGCCGTACAAATTCACAATGAGGACCTTTGTTAAAAAAACATTCATCCCAAGACACTTTATTAGGAATTTGGCACCACAACAGCATCCAGAATTTGAAAGTGGGTAACAGGCAAAGTACCGGTAGTAAAGAAATCTATCCCCCTGTAACCTTTTGCGGTCAGCTTTTTATTAGTCATAAATATGACTATGTCCTTTTATTGTGACTAAATCCTTTAATGACTCAAAATACAAAAACCAAAGAAATCCTGATGTTTTTGCTAAATTGTCTTTCATCAATTCCTTCCTAAATTACACCTCGTTTCTTTGCCAGAGTCCCTCCCTTCCCCACCAACTAATCAGCTTTTGGACTCTGTCATCAAAAATCCAAGGTTAGCTGGAAATCGAAAGGCTTGATTAATCTAAACCTCATAGTCCAGATTTAATTCCGCTAGTTGCTTTGAAAGAGTGTGCTTCTGAGCTATCTTCCTTGCTGTTCAAACCTATTAACCTTTACCTATTTGAATTTTGTTTTCCATCATCCTTGAAAGTTTCTAATGTTGTTTCTGCCTTCAAGAATGCAGCTTACCTATTTAATCCTCGCAAATATCAAGCTTAACTCTTCTTTCTGTCATTTGTAAAGTTGTTGAACGACTTGTCGATAATGCACTGGCAGAATTGTTGTAGAACTTTGATCTCTTGCTTGATGTTCAGTACAGGTTTAAAGAATTTCTTTCCGTTGGTGATCTTTTGACTGTAATCACGGAACGTATCGATAGATTTATAGATAGATGTGGTGAAGGACTAGTTGTGGTGCTTGATATTTTCCAGGGCGTTTGATAAGGTGTGGCAGGCTGGGTTGCTTCATACGCATTCTGGTTATGGAATTTATGGAAGGGTCTTTGGAATCCTTCAGCCCTTTCTCCCAGATCGTAAAATCCGTGTGCAGTTAGATGGAATGACATTCGATGAATATTCCGTTGACACTGGCGTTTCTTAAGGTTCTGTTCATGGTCCAATTCTCTTCCTTCTTTACATCTTCTTGGTAATTTGCTTCAGTTTATCAACATCTCTGCTGATGATACTACCCTCTCCTCTGAGATTGACCAAAAACAGCAGGAACCAGTCAAACGTGCTGAAGCTTCAGAATCTGACCTTCAGGGTGTCAGGGAATAGGGGAGGAAATGGCTGATTTCTCTCAACTGATGCATTCAATAAAAAGCTGAGCCACTTTCTCTTCCCAATATTCATAAAATATTTTTCTGATGTTAACCCTGGTGAGGTTCCTTCTCCTCTTAAAAAGTGTTAGTGAATGAGGGTACATGGATTGGTGGGGGAACTTATATTCAATCTATTGGCAGGTCTTCTTCAGAAAAGGTTGATTCTTTGTATTGTTTAAGAAATTAACTTACGCCTGAGGCCTGCTTGTGTCTCTAATATACCATTCATCTTTGCATGGAGTACTTTTCCCATAATTGGTCAAGTGATCCGTCATCTTATCTTGATGTTCTTGATTGTGTTCAGAGAAATGTTTGAAATTGATAGGCTCAGGCCTTGTTGCTACTCTTCAATCTTTGTCTAATCGACAGAATGTGACTCATCTTACTCTATTCTATAGGTATTATCATGGAAATGGTTCTGACGTTGGTTCAAGCTCAGTTTGTTCGATCCAATGTGACTCTTTTCTCTCGACGTCTTTATCCTCGTGCATTTATTGTTCCTCGTTGTAATATTTTTACTTGTGAATCTATTTTTCTCCTCAGTCTGCAAAATCGTGGAACAGTCTGCAAGATCCGCGTGCTTTCTTACATCATTTTTTTTAAATGCTCTTAAAACATTCTGTCCTTCTTTGAGCATCTTTGTTTTCACCTCGGACTCAGAAAGGTGGCTGTGGATATCCTTAATCCCACTATGTTAAAAAGGCTGCATACACACACCTGATTAAATCTGCTTAATTCTGTGTTTCACTGTTGAACACCTCATCAGTGCAGCTTGAAACATCTGAATGTCTACATTCCATGCAAAGACCTCCATCAATTGCTATTAAGGCAATCAGGCAGGACAGTGCTGGGCATGGGTACTACCCGAGGCTAGAGATTGTGTTAGGCTAGAGTGCTCAATCAAACCACTACAAGATCTGTGAGATTTGCGTATATATATATATATATTTGTGTAATATTGTGTATTCGTATCAAAAAGTGCTCAATGCATATAGCAGAGCAATATAAGATAAGATAAAACACGAAAAATAAGAACTGTGATTGCAACTAATAGTTTCACGATATTTCGATCATCAGAAGACCTGATGATCGAAAGAATTGATGAGAGAAAAGTCAAAACACTACATTTACTTTTACTTGGGCAATTTAAGGGATAAAATTAACAAGCCACAGGCACCAAGAAATACCAACGACCAAGTTAAAACGAAAAACAAAGGAAATTTTTTTTTCGTATGAAGAAAAATCTTTCGGCGCAAAGCCATCTTTTCGTTTCGTAGAATTGCCAAATGCAGAAAATAAAATGAGACTCCCTCATATTGATCAACTGGGTTTGCGTCTTTATCTCCAATTTTATGTAAGCTGAATCCCTTTCCCCTCTTACACAAAGAAACATGCATGCACATGTTAACTTACCTTTGATAATTGTATGACATATGTGACGTAATGTTGCTGTAAGTGTGGCGTAAGAGCATTCGTTAATAAACGTATTATATGCATTGATTGAATTCTTTCTCCGGGCTTTATTCCTCATTCAGGAGATTGGCCACATTCTTTGCTCTTTACCTCAAATCAAGTTTTAAAGCCCGTCCTTCCTTAGATCTTCTGTCCAACCCAGTTTCATCTGACGTGCTTCTCTCGCGTGTTCCTTCGTGTACTCAGTTCATCCCTTGCATCTCATATCATGTATTAAATAACATTTTCATGCATTATATAGTTCTTATACTCGGAATATTTGTATTCATAGGTGAAGAAGTAACAAACATTTCCTTTGCTGCACAGGTACCATGGCCTCTCCTTTCAATACAATTTCATTTTGACTTCAGCTGCTCTGTGAGACTACAAATTTTGAGGCTTGGTCGTAGCCACAGCACTTAAATATCAGTTTATTTGTCAATTAAAGATTGATTGGTCAGAACGTTAAAATCGAAATTAATTAATCATATCTGTCATGGTGGACATTTATTCTTTCCTTTTAAGCTCTTCTAAGTTTAATTGGTTATTTTAACTCGTATACAAGAGTCTCTTAATGTCAGTATCGATATATATTGGAATAATTGCAATCTCTAGAAGATAGGCACTTCACGGTCATTCACATTTATTGTGTCTTCTAAATCAGAAAACTTAGCCCCTTGCCAATAATGCTTTTACAAACCACTTGGAAGAGCTGAGTTTTATTGCTCTGACCTTAACTTAACCTAGGATGACTGTTTCCTGGATACGATTACACGAGTTATAGAAGTACTCTACTAAATACAATAGATCGAATACTTGTGTCTACATGAACAAATCAAATATCATACAATTAGGTGAAACTCTTGAATTCTTCTTCTATGACCACCCATATCATACAGGAAAGCGACGCCTCAGCAACGAGAAGGATTTTAGATGTAACGTCTGGTGCAAAATTGGTACTTAAGAGCGAGACAAGCACATAATAGATACCAAACAAGTATATCAGAAAGGAAAGAGAAAATGAACAAAAATGAGAAAGTTGTAAAACCAGAATTAATAGTAAAAAATTGTTACACGTTCAAAATTATTACCAAACAGTTTCTTTTAAATATGAAATTGATTTTAAAGTCATTTGTTTGTGAAGTGAGGAAAGACGATCACCTCTTCCGGTGTTTTGCATGTCATTCCGGTTTTTTTGTATCTTAGTTTCTGGGTGACACATGAATTTAATTGAAACTTTTCAATTACTCGAATCCTCAAAATTAAACCAAACAGAATTGCTTGAATCAAATGCTTTCCAATGACTTTTCAAAGGAAAATAATCCCAAGTCTCTTCATCGGTAAAAATATTTCGGCAGTTTGCCTAAATTTCGTGTGTTAGTGAGGAGAGGATACACACTATACATTGATAGCAGTTTATTTAAAAATATAACTGAAGTGTATTATCCTATCAAGATATTTTGATAATGATAATAATTATGATGATGATAATAAGAACACATCAACCATCATATAGACATGAAAGCATTCCTCCACCCTGCAAAATATGGTGAGAACGAGAGGAGACTGGGTTATCTGATCTCTAAATGTAAACACTCAAAACTGTTAGGTGGAGATATAATAAAATTGCTTTTATGTTGCATTGACAACTTTGTAAGAAGTATTATTTAGATTACTCAGGAAAATGGTCCGAGCATAAACCAAATGACGTCGTTGATGAAAACGAGGAAGTTAAACTACTCTGGAACAAGCGAATTCAGACCGATTAAGTTTTTGGGCAATCAAAGCCAGATATTTTAATATTTTACAAGGAAGGACGATCCTGTAAAATTAGTTGTTTCATGCCTATTTGACACTAGAGTTTATATATATATATGTGTGTGTGTGTGTGTGTCTTGGTTCGGAGAGAGGTGTTAAATGTGCTTAAAGACTGTAGAGTCATGCCAGACGAGGCAGCAGCATCACAACGGTGGCTCTTGGTAATAGACCTGTGGCTAAAGAAAAGAAGATCAAGACAGAGAGAGCAACCAAAGAGAATAAACTGGCGGAAGCTGAAGGGACAAGAGGGGGAGGACATGAAATGCAGAGTAACAACAATGATGTTGCAACAGGAAGATCGTGAGGCACCAGTGACAAGGGAAGGGTCTTTTCCTAAAGTAGAAATGGAGCACAGGGTAACGTTGGGTGAGAGCAGGGCTGGAAAATACCTGGAAAAGGAGTCTTGGTGGTGGGAGAGAGAGGTGTAGGAGAAAAAAATCAGACCTAGAGGAGGATAAAGATGAATGTAGGAGAATGAACAAGATCTGCAAGAAAGAGCGTGTCATGTCAAAAAAGGGGGATACGAGCAGCTGTATAATGACTGAAAAGACATCGGACCAAAGAGGATATTCAGATTGGGAAGAACAAGACAAAGGCGATCGAAAGACATTGACAGAATAAACTTTGTACATGAAAAGAATGGAAAAATTCTAAGCGAAGGCGAGGAGTTGAAGGATGGATGGAGACAGTAATTTGAACAACTACTGAATACGAAGAATGACATTGCCAGAATCAGAAACCATCCAAGGTCCAATTAACGTCATAAGAGCTGATGAAGTCAAGACCCAAACAGAAAGGACAGAAAGTACAACAAAGCCAGATGGACCCGATGAGCTTTCAATTGAGCTGGTTAAAGAGTCGGGGGAGGTTGGAACTGACTGGATGACTGCTTGCGTCACGAATATCAGTAAAGAAGGAATGAGATCGGTATGGAGGACCAGTAACACCATAGCTCTCTACAAACAAAAGGAGGTCCTCTAG
Source organism: Morbakka virulenta (assembly GCA_003991215.1). Classification (NCBI taxonomy): domain Eukaryota; kingdom Metazoa; phylum Cnidaria; class Cubozoa; order Carybdeida; family Carukiidae; genus Morbakka; species Morbakka virulenta. The sequence goes on along the minus strand of RDPX01000038.1, from coordinate 1,607,537 downwards.
GTTGTGGAAACTACAGTTTCAAGCTTTTGTGCCATAGCCCCAAGTTGATTGAAAGGGCGATCGAGGCTCGCTTGAGAGACCTTGTAAAGATGAGTGACAATCGATGTGCCGTCTAAAAGGGAAAGTCTACGACTGAGCCAATGTTCTGCCTTCGCATATTGCAAGAAAAGTATAGGGAATACAACAAAGAATTGCATATGGTGTTTATAGATCTAGAAAAAGCATGAGACATAGTCACAAGAGAGCTCATGTGGTATTGTTTGAGGAGAAGGCAAGTATCAGAAGCATACATAGAGATCATCAAGGACATGTATGAAAATTACACTATTCAAGTAGTTACTACAGCAGGGGTGTCAAAAGAGATTAGAATAGATGTCGGGCTTCACCAGGGATTGGCTCTAAGTTCACTATTATTCATAACAATAATGGATGTAATAGCCGAAAATTGTGAGGAGGAAACACCATCGTCGATGCTTTTTGCGGATGATCTGGTCATATGTGATGAGCAAGCAGAAAACCTAGAACAGAAGCTGGAGAAATGGAGATGTAGGCTAGAAGACGTAGGATTGGAGATTAGCCGAGATAAAACCGAGTACTTGCCACCACCAGGGAATAGTGTAAACACCAGGCTCAAAACAGTATGAATCTACAGATAAAGTAAACCTTCCTGAGTGTAAAACCTTAAAGTATCTGGGAACAATGATACACCAATAGGGTGGATGTCAGACAGAGATAGAGTTACGAATTGGTAAAAAGTTGAACAAGTGGCGCGAGATGTCAGGGGTGCTCTGCGGCAAAATGTTACCCAAGAGGCTGAAAGTGCTAATCTGCAAGACTGTCATCCGCCCAGTACTTCTGTATGGGAACGAGACATGATCTGTTCCCGAAAACCAGGCAAAGAAGAAGGCTGTGTGTGTGAAGAGAATGCTGAGATATTGTCTTGGTGTACGCCTGGAGGAGAACCGCAGAAATGAAGACATCAGGAAAGAAGCAAATGTGGTACCAATGGCAGACCTCATAAGGAAAAGACGACTGTGCATGTTAGCAGTAGAAGCCAGAAGGAAGCCAACAGGAAAGCGTATGAGATGGCAACAGTTGGAAAGAGGGGTCGTGGTGGCCCCAAGCATAAATGGAAGGACAGGATCAAGAAATATTTGAAGGTCGAGAACCTAGAGAAATGTGATGTGAGAGATGGAGCAGCGTGGAGATCAGCATTACAGAAATGTATCCAGCAAAAACCCTCTACCCGACAAGTAGAATGCGGTGAAAAGTGAAAAAAGTGAGAATATTTGACATAAAAGAAATTGAAAAGATTGAACGATACCAAGGATTGAGATGGGAGGCTAATAGTTTCCACAGCTGGACTAAAGAGTCAGCCCAAATATCTTTTTCGGAACAGTTCAAAAAGGAAAAATCTTAAGACTTCCACACTTCGTTAGAACCAAGCATGAATGGACGCGATATGAAAATTGTTACCATTGGATTTTCCTTGATTTTATGGCTGATATGACCAAAATATACGATGATACTTTAAAATATTTAAAACATATAAATTTTTTTTTTAGTTTTGATGTCGTTTTCCCCAGCAATTGGGGCTTAGACGGTGCTCTTGAGAGGGACTTTGATTTGGCAGTGACGAATTTCTTGGCCGGATGCTTTTCCTGACGCCAACCAATATCTTTTTTCTTCGTGAAGTTCCAAATTCTCCTCGCCAGCACGGGGAATCGAACCCGGAACTCTTGGTTACTGTGCAGTTGCACTAACCATTTAGCCACGGCTCCTCTATTTAAACATATAAATAACACCAACCAAATAGTGCGCAAAATACAATTTTATGGAAAACATTTGACGGGGCACTGCCCATGATGTCCAATAACACCAGCCCTCTATGATTTGCTACCATGTCCCAACCCTCAGGCAGTGACATGCTTGTTTTATTATGAAGTGCCAGGGTCTCTTTTTTGCTATCATCATCATACTATATGAGTTGTTTCGATTTGAAAAAGTAGAATGAGGAGTAGGTGGGGTTTGGGACACTTGTCATATCCAATTGAAAGAGATATGATAAACGTTTACTTTAAGTGAAAAGAAACAACTGGAATTAATGGAAAATCCATGTACACAAACTTGCTTTTATACTAAGCTTCTGGAAACCAAATGTTCAAAAATTACCAAAAATGTCTTCTTGGTGATCACACTACATTTTACAACCGATGAAAAGAGAATGACATGAGAATGATCCGAAACTCTTCCGTGTAAGGCATGAAAAGAAAATTTCTCAAGCACAAAAATTTTATTCTTTTGAAAGGCAGCTTTCTTTTTCTCTGTTTACTTTGTGTTGAAATTGAAAGCAAGAGAATGTAAGATCAAAATTGACTAACAAACGTCTGATAGATCGATAAAAAAGGGAAAATTTGGTTACTTCACCTAGTGTTCTTAATAATAGGTGTATACGGTCTGATTGTTGTGTACTGGTGAAATACTGGTAGGCCACCTTGTCGGATTAAAGTCGCACTTTTGGTCAAGCAATGACTACGTCAAACTGTTGGGTGGCAGAATTCACCCCATTGGCCACAACTGTAGCTAGTTTAAAGGGGGTGGGTGCGTTGTAAGACTCAGTTTTAAATTTGTTAGGAACATTCTTTGTTCAGCTTACACTTATATAGCTCGACAATAGCCTAAGCATATTTGGAGCTCACATCAAATGCTTAAAAGGTTAAAAAGACCTGAGGCTGTCTCAGTTTCTAGCATGCATGCATACATACAAAATGCTACCAAAAATCAAAAATCGTTCTGTTTAATTGAATAAAGATTTTATGCTACAAATTACTGTCTTAATGATATTCACCTTTGTTCAAGATATTTGATAAGTAAATTTGGAAGAAACTATAAGAAAAGCTTATCAGAAGAGAAACAGGTACAAACCTTCATTTAACTTTTCAAAGAATAATTGGCGCGCGTTTTTCACCTTGGAAATTTTGGCGGGAAATATCTGATGTTCAATGTGAACAAGCAGAAACCTATCACATCGAAAGAATTTCTTCAGATTTACAACTATGCCCCTACTGCTATGACTTTTATGTTTCCTATGAGTAAGTCTGAATACAAAGGAAGATTAATATGCCGAAATGAATACTTGGCATGTTTCTATGTCTTTTAAAGAATAGATGTCAGGTATCAGCTGTCTAATTCCATTACTTGCTTTGTGATCTTTTGTTGTCAAAATATGTGCTTTTTTATGCAAATACAAGCACACAACCACAAAGTTTCATCAATATTACATGTAATACATTGAAATACGTGGAGGTAAGAACTGATAAACAAATCGTCTTTGTAGTACTTTGTTGACACTGTTCAGTCCTCGTTTTATTTGTTTTCCTGATCTGTAGTAAATGATTATGGTCTAGCATTGCCCAATTTCATTCATTGGCTTCTTTGAAATTAATCATTTCTTGTCAAATAGTGGCTTTAGAAATTTTTCCTTGAAATAATGAGATTAATTTAATAAATGCTATCATTAAGGAACTTAAAAACCCATCAAGATATCTGATATTTGCATGTTGTTTTTGAAGTGATACTATTGATTGCCCTGGTTTCCACAATTTACTCCCTTCTTATGTTTTTTCCCATTGTTTTTCTCACCTCCAACACCTTGCTAGTGTATACTCCTGATATTTAAGCACCTTTGAACATTACAGCTATCCAGAAAGAAACGGAAAAAACAAATTAACACTGCTTTCTGGAGTGATAGACTGTCAGACCATGCTGTATAGTCTTGGAAAAGATGCACCGAGTAGGTAGCATTTAGTCATTCTCATTATCAATCAATTTTGTTCCATTTGTGACGAGTATGTGTGCGTGTTCGTGTGTGTGTGTGTGTGTGTTCGTGTGTGTGTGTGTGTGTTGCGTGTGTGTGTGTGTGTGTGTTCGTGTGTGTGTGTTTGTGTGTGTAATTGGGGGAGAGGTTAAAGTGGCTAATTTTAAAAAACTGTTTTGCTGATGCAGTTTTAATCCTCTAACGAATGCTTGTGAAAACTAAAGGCAGAAAGCACTGCGTGCTAAAAGCGCACAGAAAACTTCACATAAGAATTAATAAGCACACCTTGAGTCTGAATTTGGTAGTTTATTAAGCATGTTTGAACATTGTGCTGAATTTTGTTATATTTACAAGAAACATGTACTTTTTCGTTTTCGTATGTAGAAAGCTCCTGAAATGTTCGACCAATGATAGGTCATTGTTGTCAGATAGAGATTGCAGAAACAAAGAAATGAGTTAGTTAGTTTTCACTTAAGAACACATGGTATCGGTGTTTGTTTAACTCTATTAAATTTTTTAAAAATTGTTCCATATTTAAACTGTACCTACGCAAGGTAAGTGCTTCTATATTATATACGCTACCGTTAATAGTTAAGTAAAAACAAATATACCACGTCAAACTAAATATTTCTACAACTATTATATACTGTACAGCAATTCTTTTATTGTTTACTCATCCATGGTGAATGAGTTTCTTAATAAGTTTACAAAGCCTTGCTATTTCTTTTTGCATCCTTCTAACTAGTTCTTGAGCTTGGACCATGTCCTGTAAGGATGGCAGAGTTTCGGATCATTCTCATGTCATTCTCTTTTCATCGGTTGTAAAATGTAGTGTGATCACCAAGATGACATTTTTGGTAATTTTTGAACATCTGATTTCCAGAAGCTTAGTATAAAAGCAAGTTTGTGTACATGGGTTTTCCATTTATTCCAGTTGTTCCTTTTCACTTAAAGTAAACGTTTATCATATCTCTTTCAATTGGATATGACAAGTGTCCCAAACCCCACCTACTCCTCATTCTACTCTTTAAAATCGAAACAACTTATATAGTATGATAATGATAGCAAAAAAGGGACCCTGGCACTTCATAATGAGGTATTTACCAGCCGGGGGACGTTGCTCTTTACACCAACCAGTAACTTGTTCTGACATTGTACGGCCACAAAAGAAGAGGCAGACAAAGGTTTACTTATGCTTTTTCCACGAGTACCGTGATCATAATTTCAAAAACTATCTAGCTGAGGAACAAAGGACAGAAACACAGGAAGAGGTAGGGATCCAATTTGACGCCAGATGATCAGGTGCCTAAAGAAAAAAAGATTATCAGAGTTGATTCGGTCATCCTTTTCACCTGTATCCATCGTTTGATATCCTACTCAAGCCTACGGATAGAGGGAAGAGACTTTCACAGAACAATAGGTTTCCTGCCAAGACAGGATCATCTAATCCATGCCCCTCAAAAAAAATTGGGAGCGGAAAATGAATTATGAAAATTTCATTGAAAGAAAAAAAATTTGGAATTTATTAGAAATAGATTCTCTACATTTTTCTCTTATTTTTTCCTTAGAATTCCTTTTTTACTTTCACTGTTTATATATGTATAATTTTTTTTATTTAAACGTCACTTTACCCCAGCAACTGGGGCTCAGACGGTGCACTTCACAGGGACTTAGATTTGGCAATGATGAATTTCTTGGCTGGATGCCCTTCCTGACGCTAACCAATGGCTTTTTCTTTTGTAAAGTTCCAAAGTCGCCCGCTCGGGGAATCTAGCTTGGAACCCCTTGGTGCAGTTGCACTAACCATTAAGGCACGGGTCTTCTGTTAATACTGTATCACTAATTAATTAATTCTGAGTTCCTTTTATGTTTCTATAATGGTTTATTTGAAGCTATTGTATGGACGAAATTCTTGAAAACGGTCTTGATTAGAGGAAAAATATTGATTTATAAAACTAAATTGAGAAAGACATTAAGGTATATAGCTGTGTACACAGATTTTCGTTTTAAACGTTAAGATGCAGATTTTTAAGCTGACGTTAGAGGTAATCTTACGGTAAGAGTTAGAGTTAGAGTTAACCTATCCAGGGTTGTTTGCTCCTTCTGAGAATAAATGCAAACGAGCTAACCTTAATCCTTACCCCGAAATAGACGGCTTTTATATTACTGGAATAGGACAAAAAAGTGTCATACACAGAAAAAAGGTACAAAATTGAAGTTGCATCGAGCTTGATTCAATTTAATGTCTATGGGATGCATGCCTATCTGTTCTGCAATATTTTTTTGACACAATTTTATCAAACTTTCACTTCATTCTACCATTTTTCATCACTCCCTGTCGTTGCTAAACTGTTGCTTGACGACGTCTTGTTTCATATTGCGACTTGTGATTTTTCTAATCAATTATTGTTCGGTCGGTATGTTTCGTCCTTTACTTAATAGAACACACATGCATTTTCGTCCGGATAAATTTTTAATATCTATTTGGAGAAAACAATCTGGCCCTTTTCAAGAGTGAAAATTTGGGTAGATGGTAGTATCAATGTATCACTGATAACATGATTAATAGAAGTCAAAATAATGCAAGAAGCAAGGCAATATCTGATGACAGAAATAAATAAGTATAAAAATTAACAAATAAAGTTAACTTTTATATAGATCATAAATATGTTCCGTTTGAAAGCAACAAAGATATTTATTAATTGAGATATGTGTATCTTGAATATTTTCGATAATTCATAATCATTTTCAAACCTGAAAAATATAAACAGAAATATTAGTATCAGCCTAATAAACATTCCAGAAGCACAAACCAGAAGTCCAAATTCCATTGTTCATCAGAGTAACCTGACTACAACAAAAAATAAATACAGCCTAATCGTCAGATAGAGTGTGTCAGAGTTTTTATTAACTTCCAGCCAGTTGGTTTAGTACCATTAAATCTGCACTTGCTCCCAAGTTGGTTGTGACGAATGTCAGGTCAGATGTAGCAGTAGTCAACCAGCGTCTGGAGAAATATGTAGAACGATCCTTGGGGTTGTTCAGGAGTTGCAAGTTTAAAATTGTCTTATATTTTTAAGACAAGACATTGGTCCCGCATGCTTACGAATAGCATATGATCATCACCTGCTGTGTTTGACGGATTTCATGATTGCTCAAGTACACCTGAATACTACCAGAGATGTGTGGTGGGTTAGAATTATAAACAAATTACTATTCACAGGTATTCTGTGATCGGAAAATCGATTTGTTTTCCATCATCACTCTGAAGTGGACGTATTTTTAAATACTTTATTAAGCTCAAGAATTGACGTGATTTTTAAAATCACTTCAATTTTTTAAAAATCTGTATTTCTTTTTTCCTGTCCTATATTTTAAATCGAAACAACCCTCGTCTCCTGACACAGAAAATATTTGAAAAGTACGAAAGAAAACGTTTTTTCAGTTTGGTTATAGGATAGATGAACACGTATGATTAAATATTGGAGACAAAAAATTTTACCTTGAAAAAAGTCCAGAAGATTTCTGAGGCCCAAGTACAAATAATGGAATATCATGTTTGACTCTGAAGACACAGTCATCCAACGTTTTGACAAAGGAACTCTGGTATAGAGACGATTTTTTAGGACTAATAGAGAAAAAAGAAACAAATTCAAAAAAATATATATTTTAAGAGAGAAATAGATAAAAAGAGAAAAAAGAAAAGAAGGAAAGAGAGGTATGGAGGGAAAATTAAAAAATTATAGAGAAAAACAGACACTTGTAGTGGCACAGAGCAAAAGAAGAAGGAGAAGGAGAAGAAGAAAGAGACAGACAGAGGCAGAGAGTTAGACAGACAGAGAAAGACAGACGGACAGAGCAGGACAGACGGGCAGACAGACGGAGAACTCAACACAGAGAGAGAAGGCTTGAATTCTTCTCGATTATCAAGATTAACGGTTCCACTACTTTTTGATTACACAATGTTCCATCTCACAAAAAGGGCATCCCACAAGAATCGAGCTCTGGTACAAACTTTTCCCGACCTCAGAAGTCATACGAAAAAGACGACATAGATTTGCGGACAATAGGTTTCCAAAAAAAAGGCAAAAAAATTATTGAGATCGTATTCTGGAACCTACTTTATGGTCACAACAGCTCAGAGAGACCAAGTGAAAAACATCCGAGGAAGCTCGACCCAGTAATTATAAATGAAAGAATTGACATGCAACGTAAATATTTAAGTTAGGATGACATATACTTGTACATCATAAATATAAACATAGAGGTTTAATGTAGTAATAGTTAAAAAAAACAGGAAAATAACAAGCTTGAAGTGTTTTACCAAACTTACTCGCGGAAATATAAAGCAATAATTAAACAATAAACAACATTAATAACATACTGTAGAATTTTATGAGAGCATTGAAAAAGCGATGAAACAGCTTAAATCTCTAGACATCACTGTAGTAATGGGTGACTTTAATGCGAAAGGTGGACTGGACAGAGGAGATAAGATTGTCGGATCGTTTGGAAATGGGGAAATCAACGATAAAGGGGAAAGACTGGTAAAATGGTGTAAGGAACACAATCTAGTAGTGACGAATAAGTGGTTTAAAAACCACCCACGTAGATGTTGGACATGGAAGAGCCCAGGTAAAAGAGTCAGAAATCAAATCGATTTTATTCTCGTCATCATCAGAGATTCCGCAACGCTATAACATCATGTAAGTCAATGCCAGGCGCAGACTGCGGAAGTGACCACATACTTGTCATTGGAGAAATGAGATTGAAATTAAAGAAAGTGAAGAAAAATACAAAAGTATCAAAGTATCAGGTAAACTTATTGCAATCCCATCAAAAAATGAAAAGGAAGTATACAGTACATGTGGAAGACAAGTTCACAGCACTCAAAGACATCATAGATGCTGAAAACGCATGGGAAAAATAAAGGAAGCTATCTATGAGGCACCTGCGGAACATATTTCAAGAAACAAAAAGAAAGAACATAAGAAATGGATAACTCCCGAAATCCTCAACCTAATGGATGAAAGAAGAAAATCAAAGGGTTGATGAGACAACCTACAACAAAATGAGTAAACTGATGAAAAAATGTAATGAAGCCAAAGATATGTGGATCAATGCACAATGCAAAGAAATCGAAGATAAAACTAAAGACAGTAGCTGTATTCATCGAAGAATCAGAGAAAAAAACTAAAAAGTAGCAGTCAGTTAATTCAGGATGTATCAAATCGAAAAGTGGCGAAATGTTGAAGGGAAAAGAAGAGATACATGATCACTGGTCAGAATATATTGAAAGTTTGTACCACGACAAAAGAGGTCCTCCCCCGACCATAAAGAAGAATTTTGACGGTCCTGCAATCCTAGAAGCAGAAGTGAGGCAAGCAATGAAAAAGATGAAACATGATAAGGCCTCCGGTCCTGATGATATACTTATTGAAATGCTAACAGCCTTAGGAGAGCTTGGAATAAAAACAATCACCAGATTGTTAAACATTATCTATAAAAACTTTCAGTTGACTTGAGAAAGTTTATATTCATACCAATACGGAAGAAGACAGGCACGTATGAATGTGAACAACGTAGAACCATAAGTCAGAAGAGAATAAGAAATCAGCTCCATCCAGAAATTACACACACTCAGTTTGTGTTTTTGCTAAATAAAGGTACACGAAATGCAATTTTCACATCCAGAATGCTTATGGAAAGATCGATAGAAGTGAAAAAGGATCTTTATCTGTGCTTTATTGATTACTCAAAAGCCTTTGACAAAGTGAGACATGAAGATTTGTTTGATATCATCTCCAGCCTCAACGTAGATGGCAAAGATATGAGAATTCTAATAATTTTTACTGGGAGCAATTTGAAGCAGTTCGGACCAATCAGGAACTCAGCGCTTACAAACAAATTTTTCGAGGTGTAAGACAGGGATGTGTAATATCACCGGATCATTTTAATATCTATAGTGAGATGATATTCCGTAATATTAGCAAAATGGATGGTATCAAAGTTGGGGGTAAAGACCTGAAAGACCCTCAATACGCTGACGGCACTGTACTGATTGCCAACTCCGAAAAAAACTTCAAAACATTTTTGGATGAAGTGGTGGAAAAAAGCAGACAGAGAGGCCTGGAATTGAACACTAAAAAAACAGAATGTATGGCTATATCAAAGCAAGCGACAGTATCTGTTTGCCTGATCGAGTGTTCAGGTAAAAAAATGCAACAGGTGAACAGTTTTCGATATCTAGGAAGCACAATAACATTCGATGAAAAATGTTTGTCAGGAATAAAAAGCAGAATTGTAGTGTCAAAAAACAGATCTATAAACGTGAGAACAATCTTTACCAACAGGAACATCAGAAATGATACGTAGATCAGAGCACTGAAGACATATGTATGGTCTGTACTAATGTATGGGTGCAAAAGCTACACTCTTAGCAAGGATGCGGAAAGAAGACTGGAGGCGGTTGAAATGTGGTAGCTAAGAAAGATGCTAAAGATATTGTGAATAAAGAAGAAATTAAAGAAGGAGGTGATGGAAACAGCAAATTACAGAAGATCGCTCATGAAAACAATCAGTACGAGACAGCTTCAATTTTTGGGACACGCATCTAAGAAAGGCGAACTTGAAAAGAAGATGGTATGTGGCAAGAGAGAAGAGACGAAAAGCAGACAGAGAATAACATTCATGGACAGCCTTAATTAATGGGCAACACAGAACACATTAACAAAAGTCGAGCTGATAAGGAAGACGGAAAAAAGGGAGATTTGGCGTGCCATGGTCGTCAATGTCTGTTCCAGATCTGACACTTGAAGAAGAAGAAGAAGATAATTACTTACCTTAACCTTAAATACGTTTGTAACTCCGCCTGGACTTCTGTTACGTAGATGCTTTTGCCGGTCCCAAGTTCGGATAAAGGAAGAGGATTAGGCGTGAGATTAACACCCCCATCTCTTAAAAAGACCCATAGTTACAGAAAGCAACACCACAGAAGTAACCATAGGTGGTGACAGGGATGAAATAAGCTAAACTGATGGGGTTAGGAAGGACATTGAACCAAATCCAAGCAGGAATCCCTGTTTCTATAATGCATTCCACAAGTCAGAAGAGAGACTAGACTAGAGTAGGATGCTGGAACACTCGAAAATTATAGTAGGTATGGGGTATGAGCTCATTTAAATATGTGGTTTCTGAAAAAGCGGTCCAGCTCGCCAACTCTATACTACTTATCATGCAATTGTAAAATGTAAGAATAACCATTTTGTGTTTTTACTTTAATTGAATGCATTTGTTTCATGACATAAGAATAATTGTGCGTTATTACACCACATAAAAAGCAGTTTCACAGCATTACAAAAACACAATCATATCATAACAGTAATAATATCATATTTACCTTGTATTAATCATCATATATTAATCATCTAATAGGTAAACATTTTATGTCAATCATCAAGCGCTGGATATCCGAGGAATCATGATTGACGGTAGACGTGATACCATAATGCGATGAGACCAAGCCAGGAGAGAGGAACGAATTCAGTAAGAAGATGAAAGCTATATGGCACTTGACAAAGGAGTGAAAAAAGGCTGCAGGAAGGACAAGCAACACTGGCTTGAGAGCAAAATCACAGAAGCAAAAGAGGCTTCCAACAGGAACGACAGTCGAACTCTTCACAGCATTGTGAAAGAATTGTCGGGGACACGGATCAACAGCTCCGTTTCCATAAAGAGCAGGTAGGTACGACATTACTATCTAAAGAAGAACAAAACCAAAACTGGATTGAGTACTTCGAGAAGGCTCTTCATCAACCAGAATCAGATGTTGAGTTCAATTGGGCAGATATTCAGACAGTAAAAATGTTGGATATAGATATGAGTAAAATCAGAAGAGTGGAGGTGAAAGCAGCAATCATGAGTTTGAAGAACAACAAGGTACCAGGCATTGATGGTATATATGCAAAACTATTAGAGCATGGGAAAGAGGTCATAGTGGGAGAACTCACAGAAATCTTCAACATCGTATAGAATAACAAAGAAGTGCCAGGTGATTGGGGAAAAGATTGAAACGTGGAACTACCAACGAAAGAAGATCTCTTGAATTTTAATAACTGAAGAGGTGCCCGGGATAGTATTCAGCCCAGTTAAGCTAAAGTGACTTCAGGAAACTGTCAACCTGAGATTGAGAGAGAACCAGGCATGTTTATGTAAAGGAAACTCTTGTAGTGAACAAATTCTTGCCATACGAAACATAGTCAAGCAGAGCATAGAACACAAGCTGTACATGGTCATCAATTTTGTGAATTTCAGGAAAACTTTCAACAGTGTTTACAGGCCTTTGATATGGCGCATTCTTGAACACTATGGCATTCTACAACAGTACATTCTTCTCTTCAAAGACTTGTACACCGAATCAGCATGCTGTGTCAAGACACTAAATTGGGAGACTAACTACTTCAACATAACGTCAGGCTTCAGACAGGGATATATACTGTTCCCCTTTATTTTCATCATCACGATCAACTTTGTCATGAGACAGGCCATGAACATGGTTGATGCAGGACTACGGTGAAGAGGAGAGGAGAGGAAAGAAGAGAAAAAGAGAGACTTACCAATCTTGACTTTGCTGACGATATTGCACTAATTGCCGAGAACAAGGAAATGTGCCAAACCATGACAAAAAGCCTTGAAGAACATGCTCTTAAAATAGGTCTTCGCATTAGCCAAGAGAAAGCCAAATTCTAAAGATAGGAAATGACACTCATGCAATAGAAGTAAGCGGAACACCGATACAGGAAGTAAGCAAGTATCAATACTTGGGCAGCTACACACAGAGCCAGGGGTGGTGCTGGATATCACATCCAGGCAAGGCATCAAAAGAACCTCATTTCGAAGGCTTAGCAANTGATATGGCGCATCCTCGAACACTATGGCATTTTACAACAGTACATTCTTCTCTTCAAAGACTTGTACACCGAATCAGCATGCTGTGTCAAGAGACCAAATTGCGAGACTAACTACTTCAACACACCGAATCAGGATGCTGTGTCAAGACACCAAATTGGGAGACTAACTACTTCAACATAACGTCAGGCTTCAGACAGGGATATATACTGTTCCCCTCTATTTTCATCATCACGATCAACTTTGTCATGAGACAGGCCATGAACATGGTTGATGCAGGACTACGGTGAAGAGGAGAGGAGAGGAAAGAAGAGAAAAAGAGAGACTTACCAATCTTGACTTTGCTGACGATATTACACTAATTGCCGAGAACAAGGAAATGTGCCAAACCATGACAAAAAGCCTTGAAGAACATGCTCTTAAAATAGGTCTTCGCATTAGCCAAGAGAAAGCCAAATTCTAAAGATAGGAAATGACACTCATGCAATAGAAGTAAGCGGAACACCGATACAGGAAGTAAGCAAGTATCAATACTTGGGCAGCTACACACAGAGCCAGGGGTGGTGCTGGATATCACATCCAGGCAAGGCATCAAAAGAACCTCATTTCGAAGGCTTAGCAAGGTCCCAGCAAGCAGAATATTTTCCTTGAATGTCAAACTGTCACGAACGCAGAGGTACTGAGACGCACAGGAAAGCGATCACTGCACGAGATTGTAGCAAAGAGGAGATGGCCTCTGGCTGGACACAAAATTAGACTACCACAGGAACGTCCCGCTCGCGGTGCCCTTGAATGGACTCGAGTGAGAAGGCACAGGAAACGTGGACGACCATTAAAGGGTATAAGAAAATGATAAATAATAATGAAATTATAACCTACGATACAGCAACACATTCCTTATTTAATTGTGGTGATCTTATTGACAAACTTACCAAAGTACCCTGACAAACTTGACAATGTAACCTTACCTTAGACCTTAGATCCTCCCGTTCTGGACAGAACATAGGGCACTGAATCAGCGTCAAGGGTCACAATCAGGTGCAAGGTTGATAGCATCATCTCACGTTAGATGTCAACTTCAGATATCTTCTTTGAAAGTGGCTGTTTTGCACATATGCATAGCTTGTTATCGAAAATATCAGCGATAGGTTGTGATTATACCTTTGTTGCTACAAAGTTATGATAATAGACATGTTGTAGAAATCACTATTTGTGATACCAAAGAAATATCAAATATCATATTATGACAGTTTGTATTCTGTTCATCAAAATCTTAGTAACAACAAGACTGGTTGGTAAAGTTAGAACACAATTATTAGAAACTGATGTGTTGTACCTTTTGTCGATCTCATTACTTGTAGTATCTATTTCTTCATTACAATAATTCTTATATTATAACCAAATTTCATTTTTTTAAACCATATCTATAAATCTTTTGAATCATTGAATGATATTCAAGTGTTAAAATCATTGCTATAGCCTTGCCTTTTAAAGCTTTTTTTTCTTATTTTCTCTCCAAATAACCTTTTCAATACAAAAAACACTCTGCTTGGCTTTTAATAGCTCCTGTTTGTAGAAAGGTCTTGTTATCTCTTTATTATGAAGACCCTTTATTTTATGGGTGATTGGATTAATATAATTTTTTTCCAGATACAACAAAAATCTCTTCTTTCCAGTTTGGTGTATATCCTTTGTCTAAAGTCTTTCTTTTAAACTTTTATATGGTGACCTTATCAACTATTTTCAATTTTTCTGTTGATTGTTTCCATCTTTCCTTATCGAATGAAACCTTTCTAAACCTTTCTTCTTCTTTTTACTAGCTTCTACATATGTCATTTTAATACTTAAAGGTTTAGTGTTGTTGTACTGTTTTACCAATTTGGGTAACATATCTAAAGACTGTGTATTATTACCTTGGACAGTGAACTATTCAAACATCATGTCATTTATTGTTCTGTTCCATCGTTCACAAATACTACTTTTCTCTTCATTCTCAGTGGAATGCATCTGTATACTATGGTTCTCCAACAAGCCCTTTAAGTGTTTATTTAAAAACTCTTTACTCCTTTCAATCCAAAGGTAATTAGGAATTCTACCTTTTCTAATGATAGTTTTGAATGCTTTAAGTACAATTTCACCTTTCTTAAAGACATCGGGCAGCTTTAATAAATATTTGTATCTTTTGTTCCATCTACTGAATTGTTGCATATCAACTAAATCAATATTTCGTCTATATCATTAACAATAACACGCCGTGAAGTAAATTACGCCTTAATGGGCTTATGCAATTCATAAGCTAGTTTTTCTTGCCAGTTTTCTTCACTCAACGGCTTTTTCCTCTTTCTTTAAACACCCAGATTTAATTTTTATATTGTCTTATTAACATTTCTAGCTACCTTACCCCATTTAGGTATCTAACCATATGGAATCATATCTAGTGACTGAACCATTTTCCTATCACAACTTCCTTTATCCTTTCTTATACCTTAGCAAATATTATGTGGTGCTGCCATTTCCTCTATTTTAATGTAAGGTTGTACGTGCCACGTAGTGATCTTTCCAGTATCATTATCATACTCCAACTGTTGACTAAGTAAATTGTACGGATCCATATCTTATACTTACCAGCGTTCAACCAGCCTTTGGTTTAGGCAGGATTCCAATCATTTTTTGTGCATCAAACGTACCACCTCTTAAACTTACAAACCTACTCTTCCTAGACTTGTAAAGTGACCAAATAGACCGCAGCAGTTTCTTTCGGTTTTTTGAAGTCTCGTAATATATATATATATATATATATATATATATATATATATTCGACACAGGAAATATGCCAAACCAACACTGACAAACTCCTTCAGCTAATAACAATAATATTTGACACAGGGAATGACTAAAGAAAGTATGCCAACATTTACTTGAGTAAATCAAATTTTTATTTATTACCATCACAATTTCAAATTTTCGTCTGTCTACAACAAACTTTATCAAGAAACTGACAAGCAAAAAACGTATACGTGAAAAGGCAGCAATACAGCAATTGAGAACCTTGCTATCTTTGTTGAGAAACATTGCGCTCCGTTAGCTGAGAAAATACCTACTCCTATGCGTGACACTCAACACCTTCTAAAAATGATCGATCAACTTAACAAAAAAGGCATTCCTGATAACGCTGTCCTTGTTTCATTCGACATAGTTAATATGTTCCCTAGCATCAACAATGAAATAGGAATGGAAGCAGTTAGGAAAGCACTTGAATCACGAGATACTAATTTTCCTTCGACTGATTGTCTTATAGAAGCGCTTGAGATATGCCTACACCACAACAATTCTATGTTCGACGGTAACCATATGATCCAAACCAATGGAACTGCTATGGGTGCTGCCAACTCATGTTCGTATTCCGATATTGCCATTGAAAATGTCGACAATATTGTTACCGAATCCCAGAAAAATGGCACCTATTCTGAACTTGACTACTTTGGCAGATACAGGGACGATTGTCTTGCAATTTGGTGTGGTGAAGTTGAAAGATTAAATGAATTTCTTCAATTACTTAACTCT
>RDPX01000038.1:1543031-1567993 GCA_003991215.1 Morbakka virulenta | reverse complement strand
ATTTCATAGATAAGACTAAAGAAACACCTTTTTGCAGGATGTGTGGTGAGAGAAATGAAACTGTTTACCATATAATTAGTGAGTGTACTGTATTGGCAAGAAAAGAATATCTAAAGCGTCACAATAACGTTTGCAAATATATACACTGGAAATTATGTAAAAAGTTTGATCTTGAAGCGGCAACAAAATGGTATGAACAAGAAACCCCAGGGAGTAATGGGGAATGACTCATGTAAGATAATGTGGGATTTTGTAATACAATGTGATAGAACAGTGATTGCAAGAAAACCAGACATCATTGTAATAGATAAGAGTAAAAAACAGACAAAAATTATAGATGTTGCAATACATGGAGATGCGAGGGTGCTAGAAAAAGAACAGGAGAAAGTTGATAAGTACAGACCTCTAAGAGATGAGATTGCTCAACTGTGGAAAATGAAGAAGGTTGAAATTATCCGTGTGATCGTGGGTGCGTTGGGAACTGTCTCGGAAAACTTTGAAAGCCATCTTAAACAAATTGGAATAACGATGAATGTAGAACATGCCCAAAAAAACAGCACTGTTAGGTACAGCTCGAAACTTACGGCTGGTCCTAGGGCATTAAAGCTACAGGTGAAAGGGTTGTGATTCCTTAGATGGCAGGTAGTTATCTGGGATCACACCAATAACCGAGGCAAATGGGAACTAAAGCTTTGTGAGAAAACATATCAAACATAATAATAATAATAATAAAAAACAGGAACTGAATGTCCCAGAAATACCACCGACAGAGAATGAGACAACAAAATATGCCCACAGAGTCGGACAGGAAGGAAGACACCATGGTCATCTACAAATGCAGAATCCAAGGAAGAGGAGGCAATGCATGGAAAGTACCCTGACACAATCATAGAGGCAGATGTAGACCAAGAAAAGACCAACAAGTGGCTTCAATCAATCGGACTAAAAGCTGAGACTGAAGGCCTAATCATCGTTGCACAAGACCAGTGTTTGCCCACAAAATCCTACCACCACCGCATCATCAAGGATGGAGCAGACCCACAGTACAGGATCTGTGGAAAATATGAGGAGACCATTAAACACATCATTTTGGGCTGCCCAGTGCTATCAAAGATAGAATACATTAAAAGACACAACAAGGAGGCAGCTTACTTACATTGGAAGATCTACAGGGAATACAAAATGAAGACTGCTGACAAATGGTACGAACATCAGCCAATCACAGTCACAGAAAACGACGAGGTCACAATCCTAAGGGGCATGCCCATACAGACCAACAGAGAGAGATCAAAGCGAAAAGGCCGGATATCGTCATCAAGAACAAGATAAACAAAAATGCATCCTTTTAGAAATGACCATACCATCTGAACGGAAAACGTCTGTCAAAGTAACAGAAAAACTGTCAAAGTACAAAGACCTAGAGATTGAAATCAACAAGGTGTGGAGCACAAAGACCACAACATTACCAGTGGTCATTGGAGCTTTGGGACTTGTGAAGAAGGGACTAGATACACCGATCAAATCCCTGGTAAAATCAACATCCAAGTAATACACAAGTTATCCCTCCGTGGAACAGCACACATACTACGGAGAGTACTATCAATAAAGTAGAAAGCAACAGCAACCCTCTAGTGTCTTAGGAACATTGCTTGGACCCGGCTATAAAGGGCGTAATAAACTACGCAGAAGTAAAATACATAATAATAATAGTAATAATAATAATGATAATAATAATAAATAACCCCAACCCTAATATTGTCCTGGGTATGGCGATAAACTGCATCCGGTTGTAGCGTTTCGACGAGGGCGAATTAGGTTACCCTTTGCCACAACTACTTTCAGGTCACCCTGGGGCAAGGTGTTGCACCTTTTTGACCACTCCAAGACCTTGAAATACCGAGTTGACGTCCGGCGGAGTTAACTTTGTCTTGTAGGCAGGAGGGGTCTTTAGCCTTGGTTGGAAGAGAAACAAGAAATTAGAGACATTTTGTCAATCTATGAAACAGATGAAAAACTTTTCTTTCCCAGTCTCAAACATGCTGACAGGAGAAAACTAGCAAGAATGACTAGCCAGATTAACCAATAATTGGAGATACATGAATTGAAAACATCACTCAGGCTGACAGAGTAATTTATGCTACATCGGTCTGTGTTGCCAAGAAAATGGGCTTAAAAATCTCTTTCAAATAGAAAGAAAAGACAAGAACCCTGGTAAAAGAGGAGGATAAGAAATTCAGTTAATGAATTGAGAAAACATATCAATATTTTGGAAAGGAAAAAGAATGGCACATATATATATATATAAGGCCAAATATGACATGTCAGAAGAAAAATATCGAGCGAAGGCAAAGGGACTAAATGTGCTTATTGAAGAACTGAAACGTCTTGAAAGTTACAAACTTAAAAGATACGAGCAGAGAACAGAACAGTATAAGCTTAATAGGTTGTTTGCACAAGATCCAAAAAAGGTTTACCAACGACTAATGAAAAACAGCGGAGTGAGAATGTTATCTCAGACGCGGAAGAGAGTAAACTGTTTTGGTCAAATATATGGTCTAAAAGAGTTGGCCATGAGAGTGATGCTGAGCGGTTCGCAATACTAAGGGGTGAAAAAAGGGATGTACATCAAAATAACTTAGTTATAACTGAAGATAATGTTAAGAACCAAGTTAAAAGAATGCCGAATTGGAAGAGCCCAGACCCCGACGGAGTCCAAGGGTACTGTTTTGAAAACTTGAATGTCTTTCATTTAGGCATCGCTGCACAATTGAATGACATGTTGAACAATGGAGTAGAAATCTCTAAATTGATGGCAAAAGGTCGAACTGTTTTGTGCCAGAAAGATCCGGCTAAAGGAAACGAAATGGGATACTTTCGACTGATATCTTGCCTTCCTTTAATTTGGAAGTTGATGACTGGAATTACATCTGATGGTAAGTATCAATACCTAGACATTGAAGGCCTGCCACCAAATGAACAAAAGGGGTGTAGGAGAAAGAGAAGGGGCACGAAAGACCAACTGATAATTGATAAAACAATAATGAGAGACACCAAAAAAAGACACAAGAATTTGGCCATGGCATAGGTGGACTATAAGAAAGCTTATGACATGGTTCCGTACTCTTAGATCATTGAAAGTATGAAGCTTGTAAATGTATCAAAAATATTATCCAGTTTGTAGAAAGTTCGATGCCTAATTGGAAGACTGAGCTGGCAGCGCGTGGTGAGGTGCTATGCGAGGTGGGTATAAGGAGAGGAATATTTCAGGGTGATAGTTTTTCACCCCTTACTTTTATTATCTGTGTAATGCCATTGTCTAGTATCCTTAGAAAAATAAGTTCAGGATATACCCCAGGTATAGTGAGAATAAACAGTTTGTTGTTTATGGACGATCTTAAACTCTTTGCAAAGAATGAGAAAGAAATTAATAATTTGTTGTCAAATGTTCATTCCGTAAGTACAGATCTCAGAATGGAATTTGGTATTCAGAAATGTGATTTGTTGGTAATGAATTGGGCGAAAGCTGTAAAAAGCCAAGGAATAAAGCTGACATATGAGAGATCATAAACGAAATTGAAAACGGCGGGTATAAGTACCTTGGTGCCCTTGAGAAAGACAAAATAATGGAGACAGAAATGAAAACAAAACTTAAGTCTGAATACTGTAGGAGGAAAAGGCTAGTAATAAAATCTGAACTTAATGGTTGCAATAAAATTAAAGTAATTGATACGTTGGCTGTACCTATCATTAGGTATCGTGCAGGGACAATAAAATGGAAGAAAGATGAACTGACTGGGCTTGACAGGATGACCCGCAAACTTATGACTATGCACAAAGGTCAAAACCTAAACAGTGATATTGATAGACTTTATGTTAAAAAAAAAGATGGTGGGAGGGAATTGTTGGGAGTTGAATCGTCTGTACGAGCTGAGAAAAATTGCCTTGCTTGGTACGTTAAAAACAAATGGAGGAAATGATATCAGCAGTAAAAGTCCATGGAGATCTAAACACTGAAGAGTCTATTGACCCTAAGCAGGAAAAGAGAGAACAGAAAGAAAAATTGAAAAGTAGCTGGAAGAATAAAAGATTGCATGGACAACTCATAAGGGAAAATCAACATATCAATTGGGAAGAGTCTTGGGAGTGGTTAAAGAAAGGGGACCTTAAAGTAACAACTGAGGCCTTGATATGTAGTGCGCAGGAACAATCACTAAAAACAAATTATATTAAGCACCACATAGACAAATCCATTGCATCTCCACTCTGTAGAATGTGTTCACAAAGAGGAGAGTGTGTGAGCCATGTAGTTAGTGGATGCAGCACGTGGGCCCAGCGTTAATATAAAAGGAGACACGATAACGTGGCAAGGTATATACATTGGATGCTAAGCAGGTCAGGAAAGGTAGAGAGAGCTGATGAGTGGTATAACCATAAACCAGATGGAGTTGTTGAAAATGAAGAATGTAAGATCTTGTGGGATATGAATATCCAGTGTGACCGAGTCATTGAAGCCAGAAGGCCTGATATCGTGTTTATTAACAAGGCAGAAAAGAGTGCCCAGATCATAGATATTGCAATTCCTGGAGACTCGAGGATGCATGAAAAGGAAATCAAAAAGATGGAAAAGTATCAAATGTTAAAGGACGAAACCAGTAGACTCTGGGGTCTGAAAAAAGTAACTATTATTCCTGTTGCAATTGGTGCATTAGGTCTTGTCTCATTAAAATGTAAGAAGAATCCTGAGAAACTGCAAGGGAACATCAGAACAGAGGAAATTCAAAAGACAGCCTTACTAGGTACAGCACGTATCCTAAAAGCGTTATCTTTATGAAATAGAGGAGGGAGAACCCGTGAAACCTTTGATAACTGGTTGCTATCTGCTTTTACGGGAATTCTGGGGTAAGATCAACCGTGATAAAGGAATTAAACATAATAATAAAAAATGATGGTGATGATGGTATTATCATCATTATTATCATCACGAAAACTACCATCACTATTATCATCATGTTCTATGTGAGTTTGACATACAACAAGTAGTATTTGCATATAAAATGGAAAATTCCAAAAGAAATCTCCTTTTCATTTTCATTAACATCACAATCATCATAATTTTCACAACGACAATTTCAAGCACATTATGTCCCCATTATCTTTTAATACGCTATCACGATTATCATCCTCGTTACCATCATCATCTAAAACTAAAACGATGACTCGGAAGTTTGAGGCATCGAATACAACATGAAAACACTACTGAATGCCAATTAATACTTCAACTTTAAGAATGCAGTTTACGTGTATAAAGTTATAGAATAAGAATAAAGTTACCTTGGAAAAGAGTGTTCAAATAATAATAATAGATCTCAAAGAGCATTTTAGTTTTCACACCAGAAAAAAAAAAGTACTTTCCCATTTCCCCCTCACCAGTTCAGTTTAAAAACTTTCCCCCTACCATTTATTCATATATTAATTAATTCTTTTTAGTCTAGACAGTACCTGGTTTCCATCAGAAAAATCGTTTTCACGAGATAACTTTAAGTTTTATTACAGGGGAAAGAAAACAAGATTACGCTCGATTTTCAGCGATTGTGTTCAAGCTGGTGGGAAGTGCGTTACAATGTCTTGAAATAAAGTGTCAAATAAATTATTGTTTCTATTTCTTTGACGCCACATCCACTCACACAAATAACTGTCAGGCATAGAACGATGTGTTTCGTGCTGTCTTTTATTTCGTATTTTGGCGTTCTTACACGAGTTCTCCACATTTTATGGTCCTCCAATGATAGCCGGGTTTGCAAGAAGGGCAGCAGCACAAATGCTAGTCTGTTCCTTGGTCCAACAATAAATAAACAAAACGACTTTTTTAAATGGCAAATTCGAGTTTTACAACCAAGTATCTTTCCTTAAACCTACTTCTATCCTACAACCGCGCGATGAGCATCGCCATCTATCACCCTTATCTCGAAGTTGTAAAGGCATGGGTTCTTGCAATTCCAACACATTCTTGGGTTGTGTAGTACTACCCGCTGCTGTAGATAGAGTACACTTGAAGTCTTGTCGTGTACGATTGCTGAAAGCTGCAACATATTTAAAGCCATGTCTGAACGACAACACTAATTCGTTAACTGATTAAATTATACATGTTTTTTTTAATAAGCATATACATTTTCCAAAAATAGGCCGATGTATGCTTATGGAGAACACTCAGACAGGCTTAAAATAAGCTTAAATTATGCTTATTTTCTGAAAAAAATTAGATACAAATTTTTTATGGTACGTGATTGAAAAACTGTCAAAATTAAGGTTGATTCAATAGAAAGGAACTTTTTGCATGTAACAAAAGCTGTGACAGCTTCTTATTCAAATAAAAAACATAACTTTAAACATGATAAATATAATGTATACATATACTCTAACTTATAACTTTTCAATAAAGCTGTCAATGAAGTCAAATAGGTTTTTCTCCCCCTCTTCGTCTTCAGGGGAAAGAAATTCTATGTTGTTATCAATAACAAACGACTCGTCTTCCTCTTCTGGTTCAGCGGAAGGGACACTGTTAACGTTACTGACCGCATGTGTGGTTGATGCGTCAACCACTGATGGTGGTGGAAAGTGGTAGTCTTCGAGACCTTCAGGCTTAATTAATTTGTCATCAGAACCATCTGCGGTAATTAAGCAATCTGTTGCAGTCCTGCAGCTTTTTCTCAATTTGTTGTACCGCTCACCATTCAAGGCATTGCACGCTTCACCAGCCCAATGTGTGATCAATACACACCTTTCTTTTGTGCTGTAGGGTTCTTCATTGCCAAACCATCTTTCGGCGTTATCTTCGATGTCCAACCACTTTCTGTGTTCGATAGCAATCAGAAAGCAGCTCACCCAGCGACTACCGACTACCAAAGATCAGTTACATCGGGTAAACCATACCACAGTAAACCATTTGCTCCACACACAGCTTCTTTAAAGTCATTTTGTATTTGACCTGTCAAGTTATCCAGTAACAAAACAAATATGGATAAGCCTTCCTGTTGCAAGAAAGGTGAGAGTGATATTGTAAACCAGTCTATACAAATATACTGGTCTAACCAGGCATTGTCTTGCCAAAACACATCGACTTCAGGGTGCCAGGCAAGCTTTTCATCGGCTGAAATTCTTTTACCTTTACCATGGAAAATTACAGCAAGCTTTGGTTGCTTCCCCTCTGGTTAGAATGTAACTTGAAGTGTGCACTGACGATTTTCCAATCCTGCACCAGGTTGTGCTGGCCATGTATTGTGCTTCGATCCTTGTTTTGGTGGTACATACTCGTATGTGCGTTTCCCATGAACAACGTACGGAAGAGGTGATTGATCAACGTTTAACCTTTATGTGGTTTATATCGTCCCCACTTTGTATCATATGTTGGATCTGCTGTACTAGTTCGGATGCATTTTTCCCTTAAAGTTACATGCCATTTCATCAATGCTGGAATTTTCTCCTTTTGTTTTTTCTTGTTTCTTTGTTTAGACCACATCTTGATTTGATGTCTTTGTAGGAACCGCACGACAACATGAGGTTTTATTTCAACTTTTGGATCGATCTCTGTCTTTAATTTGCATGCCTTACTCCAAAGCCAAGCAAAATTCACTAGGTAGCCTTTCGACCTTGCTGACTGAAATTTGTCCCAAAGCTTATGATATAAACCGATATACTTTGTCGCTTTTCTACCTTTACGAAAAAGTTTATGGTATGCTGATGCCGAGTCTTGCATAACAGATCGTTTGTTCTTCAACCGCTGAGAAATTTGCGATTGAGTGATGCCATATTTCTCTGCTACACTTTCTTGCAGCTCTCCACTTTCGTAGTCGCATACTGCAGCTGCTTTGTACACGGTTGAATACTGCTTTCTTTTCCCCCTGAGTTCTTGCTTGCACATAAACTCTTGGCTTCTGCCTCTACCACACTGTTTACCATTTGATCAACAACTTCCTTAACTTGAAACGATAAAAGTTCATCATAATCAGCTTTGTTCTTTTTTTTTCTGTGGAGCTTCATTGATAATATTATGCATGCTTTTAATATGGAATGCCAAGCCTTGGCTGCTCTTGAACTAATTACCGCAGTAATTACATTGAAACGAAACTTCCACTGGTTCCAAAGGCAATTTTACCTCCTGCTCGATTCCACGATGCACAATCTTTTTATTGAATCCAAAAGCAGCTAATGTTGGCTCCTTTCGTTTGTTGACTTTCACTTTTGACATATTTTATTCTGACAACTGTATTGACATGAAATGCATCAGACAGTCAGAACTAACGTTACTTTTGTTTTGTTTTCAAATTATAACATTCCAAAAAAGTTTTCGAATGCTAATAGATTCGAATTCTTAATTCGATTTTCTAAGGCATTGTTTACACGTTTCATAGAATCTTTTCCTAGAAATTATCACACTTTATAATGTTTTGTAAGCCTTGGAACTGAAAAAGACGCTTTAAAAGTAAAAACCAAGGCTGGAAAATATGCTTAACATATGCTAAAGAAAGTGTCCTATCTGAGCCTGAATATGCTAATAAACGTCATGCTTATAAATAAAAAAACATGTAGTTTATGACTTGTACGAATATATTTAAATGGTTTTCATAAAACAAGAGCGTAAAAATTATTTATACTGTCCAAACATTCGAATAAACGAACGTGGAAGTTATTTTTTTAACTATAGTCTCATTTCGACCTGGTTTCTCAAAAAATCAAAATGAAACAAGGTGGTGGGGTGAAGGAAATATTTTAAAATCTATTGTTGGTGGGGACAAAAAAATGGGAAAGTACGAAAAAATTAGTTATAAATGTATTTAAGAGGAAAAGACTGATCATAAAAAAAAAATAAATGACAAAAGGTAATGACAGGAAAACAAAAACCGAGTGCCGAGACCCGGGATCGAACCAGGGACCTTCAGATCTTCAGTCTGACGCTCTCCCAACTGAGCTATCTCGGCCCTGTTAGGTAGTGTCATGTTTTTAATACCTATTATAAATATTATTGAAATAGTTTATGATATGAACTTGCTGTGTCGTATCCGCTTCAAAAAAACCAGATTCCATTCATCTCAAAAATTGTTTATCACCACCCAAGTACAAGATGACAGCTGCTTAAAACTGCACATGTACAGCATATTAAAAAACATATGGAAGGTCGGCTAAACGACCTAAGATCTATTATCTATGCTAAGGGCAATTGACAATGTTTTGAACTGCAACTACGATGAATATCATGCCATGAGGCATAACAAATTTTGTTCAGAAACAGGTTTTAATTCACATCATAATAAAGATCCTACATCTATAACTTCCACTGAGTCCATACAGTCAAGGATTTTCAACAACTACGATGCTGTACTCGTAATTCTAAAGATACCAGAAAGTTGTGTATATATTCTCAACTGATTCATCATCTTGAATCTTATCAATCACTGTAATCACAGCACTTTCAATTCAGAACAGACAGGAATATTGAGTTTGCGAACGTTTTTCTTGTTGACGGCATACGAAAATCAATGGATGATGGTAAATAAACTGGTACCTGATTTGTAAATCCGATTGAAGGATTCTGACACTGTTAGTCATTCATAGACAAGCTACATGAATACGGAGCCACTGTACGTGAACTGCACTGGTTCACAGATTATTTATTCATCCGCTCGATGTTAGTCAGAGATAGCAATTAGTTGTGGGGTACCTCAGGGTTCAATTTTAAGCCCATTTTTTTCTTGCTATATTTTAATGAAGTACCCAAGTTGTTTGTTCACTGTAATGAAATCCTGTATGTTGACGACACTGTTTTGTATTTCTAAAGTAAAAAGAAAAAAATAAATCGAAAAGCCTATATCAGAAGACTTTCAGATTTTCTCTGAATGGCTGCAAGATAATGAATTACTCTTCAATATGAAAAAAAGGAAAAACGGAAGTTTGAGTTTTTGGCACAAAAATCAGACTCAACAAAGAAAGGAGACCCATTGAAATTAAATACAACTCAAAAAATGTTAGTGTTACAAAAAGCCACAAATACTTAGGTATACAACTCGGTGACTCACATTCGGACACTCACATTGGACGGTCAATTCTCAACTTTTAGTGAAAAGATATCTTCGAGACTGAGGACATTGAAAAGAATAAGACCGTTTTTAAAGAAAACAGCAACTTGTAGGATTTATCAAGCCTTTATCTCTCCATTGTTAATTTATTGTTCACTAACTAACTTGAACTAAGGGGAAAAGCTGTAATGAAGCAACATCAAAATTATAACAATCTGCTCATATTATTATTGGTATCAGGTAAAGAACTCAGTCAATAGAAAATGTCGCAAAGAAAAAAGCACACACAATAGTGCACACACAATAGTGCACACACAATAGATGTTTGAATGATGACTATTCTTTCGTATTGGACTACTTTAATTACCTTCATATAATTATTCAAGTAGAAATATTTAAAAAAATGCTGCTATTACTATTGTTGCTATTACCATGATATTTCCCATAGCCATATATGGGTGTGAAAGTTGGATGGTCAAAAAAACAAGATAGAAAGCGAACAGATGCCTTTGAATTGTGGTGTTGGAGGAGAGTATTGAAGATCCTTTGCACGGCTAGAGAAACAAATGCATCAGTGATAGAGAGAGTAACACCTAAAGTAAGTTTAGAAGCACGTACAGCAAAACAAAAGCTACATACTTTCGGCATGTGATAAGAAAGAAAAACAGTTTAGAGAAGGACCTAATGTTTTTCTATGTCTCAGGGAAGAAGAAGAAGAGGAAGACAGTGACAAAGATGGATGGATGACGTGAAGGCATTGACAGACAAGTCTCTTGCAACCTTAAAGGAGATTGCAGTGGAAACAGATTGTGCATGATGTCACCAAGAGTCGTCATATTGTCGATGGAACTTGATGATTGAACAAGGTGATTGTATAAAACTAGGAGAAAAAAACAAATTTAAGAACACATTTGCTTAGTAATTTAGTTACTTTTTACTATGTTTTATTTTAGGAAATTGTTACTATAAATATTATTGTTATTTAAGCAGAGTAGCTCCAATTACGTAGCCAACAATGCACCAGCAAATATTGTTGATCCCAATAGTTAATATCTTCCACACAAAGAAAAAACCAGAAAATAAGCAACAAAAACCAGTCAATAACTAAACTTCATGTTGCACAGGTCCTGAAGGTACTTTTCGAATCATGCCTTCACCGTCCATTAATAGAGTTTAATGCATCTCTGCAACTGTTATCTTAGCTAATCGTGCCCGTTCTAAATGTTCTTTAAATACTTTTTCCATATCATGCAACACTTCTTTTATACCTCGACCAAGAACACCAATGACTATGGAAACAATGGTTATATCATATCCAGGTCTCCTCTCTTTTAATTCAAAGGCGAGTTGTCGGTACTTTGCCACTGTCTTGTTTTTTTTAGCTACTATACTAGTCAGCTGTGCACATGCTATATCACAAATCCGAATCTCATTCCATTATTTCTCTTCCAAATATAGTCTACAAGATGCTATGGTTTTAAGTAAGTTAAACTCAAAATCCCAAACTAACTTGGTACTACTGTTTTCCAACACTTGCCCTTTACCCATTTTTCCTTATAATACTTTTTTGCTTTTCCGACCAACCCGTATTCCTTTGCCCAAGCAATTACCATCACCATTAACGCTCTGTTGTGTTGTGTTAAATACTCGCTATGGTTAAAGTTTTAAATCTATCAACAAGGTACTTGATTGTTTCATTAAATTCTCTGCATAATCGACATCTCTCATTTTCATTCAAATCCCTTGCCACTTTCAATTCTCTTTTCTCTATCATCTGCTCAATCATTATCATTATTGATGCCATCTTTCTTGGTGTTAATCTCTGCTTTATCCAAAGATGGCATTCCTGCTCTTCTCTTCTATATGAATTATTTTGTAATTCTTTTTGTTTCTAAGTTTCCTTTCGTTTCTTTTTCTCGCCCTTCTTCAATTCTTCTTTCACCTTCTTCCCTGTTGGTTTCCATCCTATTTCCAGTAATATTGCCTCCAGCCTTCCATTATTATTTACAAATTCTAATGACATCAATTTCCATGGATGTTTTTTTGCTTCCTCAATGATTCTGTTGTTTTACTGCTTCTCTCTGTCATGCAGTTTGAATCCAGTTAATACTGCCTTTGTACACATAACAGCCAACTCTTGTTCTTGTCACTGTATACACATCTCTCACAGGCTTGAGTCCCTTTCCACTTTGGTCGCTCTTTAAAATTTAGAAAGCTATCCACAATGATTGAGATGACATTAAAGACAAGCACGATTTGGTTACCACGCACTGTCACCAAAATAAACCATGATTCGGAAGGAATGTTTTCCAAGGAATATTTTCAAAGGAAAAGTTTCACATAAGGTTTTCGAAAATGTCTATCGGATTTTAAGCTCCGATTTAACCAATTTGATTCCATGATAAATGTAAATAGACACGTATTTGAAGATAAGAGATTCTAAAAATTAGTTGACAAGCATAAGCAAAACAATTAAAGTTCTGTTGCCTTATTCATCAAGTGTCTGAATAACAACAATAATATAAAATAATAAATTGGCTTCTATTTCGAAAGTGTTCGCCTCCATAAAAACAGTTAGCAAATGAAGTCACTTTCTCCATCATAGAATAAAGAGCCACTGAAAACTTTACAAATAAACATAATAATAATAATAATAATTATTATTTTTATTATTATTATAAAATAATAATAAAAATGATAATAGTGACAATAATTTAAAAATAATACCAATAATAATAAAATAAACATTTATTAAAATGATGACGATTATCACGACGATAGGCATAATTTATTTATGAACAAGAACATTTAATAATAAACAATAGACCAAATTCGGACCATTCAATACCTGGGATAGCAGGCTTTTGATGAATTAGAGAGCCCAATGGCAGTAACAAAAGACACCGTGCTTTGCACAACAACAAATGTCTGCTTTCGTAAAAAATGTATCAAATGTTTGTTTTCGTAAAGGGAACAAAATATAAACCTTGAACAAAAATATTAATAACAAAAACTAACATGGTCCCAAACCAAATAAGATTTATGACTCGTCGTAAGTGAAAACAAAGTATGATTTAAAAAAAATTAACACAATACCCCTGACGAAATTCAACAAATAATACCTGTTTAAAAAAGAAAACAGAATTTAGTAATAAATTTGCAACCAACAATTAAAGTGTTTTTCATCTGGCTGTAGCCTGTTTATACACACTTGCAAAATGTTTTAATTCGGCTCTTGTGATTCTTGCACGCTGTGCCTTGTTTCGTGGATACTTTTCTTTCGTGAATCCATTGATGGTGGCTATTGGGTATCTTTTCTAGCTTTTTCTGCATCGCACAGAAAACATTGTTATTGACATAAAGTATGATATCAGATGCAATGAATGGCTTTTAAATTGCGTTTGGTGGTACAAAATAGAGTCCCGGTCAGGATTGTTCGTGGCGGAGCACCACGTTGTAATATTAGCCTCGCACGAGCTGGTGTTGTGCAGAGCTAGTTTTTGCGTGCTTGTTATGGCAAAAATTAACGTATTCGTTTTGACGAAACAAAATATTTGCCTTGGAAATAGTTGGCAATAGTTTGAGTAACGCTTGATTTACTGTGTCGAATGAAAATGCTTGACAAAGGTTGTTGTAAAAAGCATTAGTACATAGTAGCGAAATATAGTGCATTTAAGTGAAAGAAAAGCAAAAGCAAGACGTTTGAGAGTGAAATTGCAATTCGTTTCCCAAGATGCCTGTCCGAAGTGAAGTGGGCGCAGTATTTTTGAAAAGATATGACATGAAAGGTAGATCTACATTTGAGAAAATGGAGCAAACATTAGCAATGAAGGTGTGTGAGCGTCCTTGGTAGTATAGTGGTGAGTATCCCCACCTGTCATGCGGGAGACGGGGATTCGATTACCCGCAGGAGAGGTTTGTTATTCATCTTGCTTCTTTTCGAAGAGACATTGAACACCTGTCTTTCAATTTTAGACCAAGGTCTAGCGATTTGGCAAATTGCTTTAAAAGAGGAAACTAGCAAAATTATAGCTTGTGAAAGTACTACTACTACCACTAACACATTTTTTACTTCTACTTGTACCACTACTAATGGAATTAGCAAGCATGACAAGAATGATAATAACAGAAACCAAAATAAGACTAATACTAAGAGTTGTATTACTAATGGTAGTAGGAGTAATAATAAAATAATTATAATAAAGACACGTTTCTGTTAGAGGGAGGCTACATTAATTACAGTTGAAATTCCTTTTATTTCTCATACAACGTCGATGTGTCCAAATTAAAGTAGGCATAATTAAGATTTTTAATTGCACTTTGATTAGAAAGACATACGTTAGTGTTAATCGAGTGCAATTGTTGTTTTTACTGCCAAGATAGAAACAGTTGGCGAGTTTTTTTTGTTTTCAATCCAGGAGAAATCTTTGTTCTGTGGCTTACTTCCACATTTTATTAAATAGGTCTTGTTCTTGCTCTGAAAATGACCTGATTGTGCTGATACATTTAGAACTAGCTATTTAGGTGTGTAGGTCAAAACATTCTTCCATGAGGCAATGAGTCAAACACGTCAATAGGCACTCTTTTGTTGAGCGTTCCTCCGATGATGTGCAAACACTCTTTCTCTGTTGTCGGCTTAACAACTCCTACTGCATTTTCTTGCATATGTACTGTAGTTCATTTAGTGTTCACTTGGCTTGAACAAATTGCAATGGGTGAAGACGCAGAAATAATTTCTACATCATGGCTCTTTCTATTCATTCCCCTTGGAAAGCGAATTTTATGCAAATACCGAGTAAAAGCAGCTTTCATCTGGCTGTGGCCTCTTTATGCACACTTGCAAAATGGCTTTTAAATTGCGTTAAGTGGTGCAAAATAGAGTCCCGGTCAGGATTGTTCGTGGCGGAGCACCACGTTGTAATATTAGCCTCGCACGAGCTGGTGTAGTGCAGACCTAGTTTTTGCGTGCTCATAATGGCAAAAATTAACGTATTCGTTTTGACAAAATATTATGTCTCCACTTCAGATTAAGTCAAAATGATTTGAATGGCTAACATGTGCTTTTGGTAACGTAAGGCCAGTTAAATGAAATTGAAAGAGCAAAGGGACTAAACAGAGATGTCACTGAATTTATGAGGTCAATGAATCAAGGCTAATCTCAGAGCTGAAGGGTGGTTTCTTAATATATTGGCTTGATTAGTATCCTTTTGTTTTCTAGGTAAAAGACTTCTACCTGTTATTACCGAAGGCTTGACACCTGCTGGAGTTGAAAAAGCGGTTGAATGGTTTTGCATTAGAAAATAAGGGTGGATTTTTTGTACGGAAAGGCGGTGAATGTATTGAAGGCACGTACACTGGTCAAGGTCTATTTTTAAATCCAAGCGCAAAGAGAGCACAATATGGTGATGGCTTATTTTTAATAAGTGGTAGCAACATGTATGAAGGAGGTTTAATCTTGGTTTAATCTTGGATATCTATTATCGGTGGAGTTTTCAAATTATCGGGGCTGTTTAAAAAACAAACATGGCCTTCCTGTCCATTTGTAATGCTTATTCAACGCTTTAGTGAGCACTCCATTCATTTGTATTTGAACCATTTGTTCATGGACAGTGATTATTGGTTTTTGCTGATTTTGGTCGGTAATAAGTGATTTTCACTTGTTTAGACAGGTAAGAAATGCTTATTCCTTCAATGTCCACGTGACGTAATGATCGCTACAATTAATTTGGTGGTTATTATAGACTTTTGGTTTTTAAAGAATGCGGTTTTGAAAACGATTTAAGTAGCCGTCGGTTGTATAAAAAATGGAATGCAAACATGAATAAACATACGAAGACGACAACGAATGTGTTAAATTTTGTGAAGATTGTGGTGAAATCCTTGGGTGGTGTCAAAATATATTTAACATTAAAAGCCATACAATTTATAATTCTGACAAACAAGCACAACACGGTACACGCAGATATTTTTTTAAAAGTTGAATAATCTTAAGTTAGACTCAGGCGAGTCGCATTTAATAGAGGTTTTCAAATACAAGAAGATCT
The DNA here is from genome assembly GCA_003991215.1 of Morbakka virulenta. NCBI lineage: Eukaryota > Metazoa > Cnidaria > Cubozoa > Carybdeida > Carukiidae > Morbakka > Morbakka virulenta. The sequence goes on along the minus strand of RDPX01000038.1, from coordinate 1,551,879 downwards.
TTTGATAAAAGTCTTGTGTAAGGGAAGCCGCAAAAAGAGTTTAAATGTTTATTGTTCTTCTTTTTAATTCGAGCGAACTCGAACTGTGTTGACTTGTTCTCTACATGTGTCTCTATCCTCCATGCAGTTCTTGATGTCTTCTGGGTCCATGTTTGTGTCACGTTTGAGCTGGTGGATGTATGTCATTGCAAGTCTTCCTCTTTTTGTCATGATTTGGTTGCCACAACAATACTTTTTGGAGAAGTTTATCCTTAATTGTAAACTTCGCAAATCGTTATAACATCAGGAAATAGTGAACACTGAAATAAAATCGTTGAAGATAAATCGTATTAAAGTTGAACATGACAGAGTTATAAAAGAAGTGTGGGATAAACTGAATTGGTCTTGAATTTATTTGTAGTAGATACATTTTTGAAAATGGCTTAAAGAAAATGTTATATAATAAAAATGGATGACTACATCCATTTTTATTACATAAATCCACAAATGAACAGAGAAATTTACAATGCCTTGCTTCGCGCATTACAAAGACATGCTGATAAAATAGATTATGCCAACTAGTATGGTAAAAGAGACTGCAGACAATTATCAATGAGACTAATGAACTCTGTGATAAATATACATGGCTTCGAAAGTTTGCAGAGTAAACAGTAACAGTGGCTTGCCTAGCCCTGTCTAATAACCTTATTATTGTTTAGAAAGAAGGTGCTTAAATAAATAACCTAAATTGGAGTTATTTATTTGTTTGAAAGATTTGGACCATTGTTTTGGATGGCGGGACATATTTTGACTATTGTTGTGGATGTGGTAACCTGGTTGTGGACACACAAAACCTCTATATTAGAAACACAGCAAAAGGACATGACAGGATACAATAGAATCACTTTTTTTGTAAAAAATCTATCCTTAACCTCTCTTTCATCCACCTCCTATATCCAACATCTTTGTGATTTTTGATTTGATAAATCTGGGATTTTTTTTGTGATTTATGATTGACCGGTGGTTCGATTTTTGTGATTTTTATGGTTGACTGAAGATTAAAATACCTCAACGATTTCAATAAATGTCTTCAGAATAGGGAAACACTGATATTTACAGATGATACTGTGGTGTACTGTTCGGACAAAGACCGAAGCCACATTGAGAAAATCATTAACAGAGAACTTGAATCTATGGCCTCAATACTTCTGCGCCAATTATCTTATATTAAATCTGAAAAGGGTTAAAACAGAATTTATGTTTTTCAGAACAAGTAAACGTATATCAAAGGATGAAAACGAGTTCGATATTTACTGTCGCAATAGTAAATAGCGATTTTCATGTCAGCGCATTCAAGTCAAACGACAAAAACCATGTTAAACGGGAAATCACATTAAAAAGCTTCCAGCAGATTGCAACTACTAAATAAATGATGTGAAAATCTCAGAAAAAGTGGCAAACTGGGTATACGTGACCATGTTATTACCCCTTGTAATATATAGATCCATGGCACATTTGAAACTAGTAACGCAAAAGAAAAGGCTGTAGTGATTACGGCAGAGTGCAGCGACTATTGCATCAAACAACGTAAGGAAAGCTGTATGTCCGAGAAAGAGAGAGAGAGAGAGAGAGAGAGAGAGAGAGAGAGAGAGAGAGAGGGAGACAGACACACACACAGACAGTGTGTGTGGGGGTGTGGGGGTGTTTTGTGCTCTCTTGTGTGCATGAGCGTGTGTGTATGAAAAAGAGGTTGGCCTCGTTTAATCTTAGTAAATACAAAAATGGCAGTTCCATTACTGTAAGTTTTATCGCATTCTCTCTTTATGTTGGGAGATTTTGTCAGGTTTCTCCTCTTCATTACCAATCACTATTTATTTCAGTTACCACTAAGTGTTTTACATATATCAGGTTGATAAAGCTCTTATTTACTATGTTTTGGTCAACTCACAAAGAGACTTAATCCAACTTGATTCCAGCTCTTGCCAAAGTTTTGAGGTAGGCACTAATTTGAGAGCATTTTTAATCATTTTCTCACCTCAAATATTCTTGAGTACATATTTTGCTCTTATTTTTACAAACAGATATGGTTACGAAAATTTGGAATTTGATTGTAGTAAATTGGATGAATATGCATTTAGAAGTTTGCCAGGACCTATGGTCGTCGATGTATTATTAGAATCATAACATGTATGACACCAAATATATGTATATAACGTATATGTGTGCATTAATGCATTTTAAAGAATAAAGCTACAATAGGAATTGCAAACTGGAATGTTCGGACCTTATATCAAGCAGGAAAACTTGCAAATGTGATATTGGAGATGGATAGAATGAATGTGAATGTGCTGGGTGTATGTGAGACTAGATGGCCTGGTACAGGATGTTTCGAGACGGAAGAACATAAAGTTTTTTATTCTGGAGGTAGAAAGCACAAAAAAGGAGTTGGTATGATACTAAACAAAGAGATGAGTAGATGTATTCTAGGATACTGGACCCTTTTGTAGAGAGTTCTACTGGTTAAAATCAAAGGGAAACCTTTTAATCTATCTATTATTCAGGTCTACGAGCCAACTGCTGACAGCAGTGATGAAGATATAGATAACTTCTACGAACAGCTTGATCAGGTTATGGAAAAATGCAAATCGCACGAGGTTGTCATTGTGATGGGAGATTTAAATGCAAAGGTCGAAAAAGGAAAAGTAGGACATACAGTAGGCGACCATGGTCTAAGTTCGCAAACTAAAAGAGGAGAAAGATAGGTCGACTGGTGTTGAGCTCACGAACATATAATCACAAATACTTGGTATAAAAATTATAGTAGATGCCTGTGGACATAGAAAGATCCTGGTAATAGATATAAGAACCAAATCGACTATATAACCATCAATGGCTGATTTAGAAATGCAGTCAAACAAGTGAAAGCCTACCCTGGAGCGGACTGCGGAAGTGACCACAATCCTGTTGTAGCAACAGTAAAGGTGAAGCTGAGAAGATTAAAGCATACTACAACTGGAGCAAAACTGCAATGGAATATTTTACATGAGAGTCATGAACTCAAGGACCGATATGCAGTAGCAGTAGGAAACTGTTTTGAAGTTCTAGAAAACGAAGGAGGAAGTAAATGGGAAGTGCTAAAGGAAGCCCTAGTAACTACAGGTAAAGAAATGATCCAACTGAAGGAAAAGACACAGAAGAAAACTTGGATGAAGCCAGAAATCTTACAGAAGATGAGAAAGAGGCAAACATATGCAGATAGAGATTCAGATCAGTTCAAAGCTTTGGATCGGGAGATTAGAAACAACTGTAGGAAAGCAAAAGAAGACTGGATAAATGAACAATGTCAAGAAATCGAAAGCTTTCAAAGTTTGGACTCTAAAATGTTGTGCAATAAGATCAAAACGTTGACAGGAAAGAAATTTTGTTCTTCAAGTGTATGCATTAAGGCAAGGGATGGTACTTTGATAATGGAGAAAGAAAATATAATGGAACGTTGGGCTGAATATGTAGACGAACTATTTGAAGATACAAGAGGAGAAAAACCTCACATTTTGAAAGCTATGAATGGTCCAACAATTCTCCCTTGCGAAGTTAAAGCTGCAATCTCAAAGATAAAAGATAATAAAGTGACAGGTCCAGATGAAATCTGCATCGAAATGATCAAAACCCTCGAAGATCCTAAAAATAACAGACCTGCTAAATGAAATTTACGATAGTGGAGAAATCCCTTCAGAACTTGGCAAGTCTATGTTCATTGCCTTACCTAAGAAACCAGTTGCAACCGAATAAGAACTGCACAGAACAATCAGCTTAATGAGTCACATTACAAAGATTCTAATGAGAGTTACAATGGCCAGAGCTAGAATATCAATAAGACCAGAGATCGGTAAAGAACAATTTGCATTCGCCCAAGATTCAGGCACACGAAATGCAAATGCAATACAAATGCAACACAACATTTATCTTTGTTTTATAGATTACTCGAAAGCATTCCATAAAGTTAAACATGAAGATTTACTAGAGATGTTACAGGAGTTGGATATAGATGGAAAGGATATAAGAATTATTAGAAATTTATACTGGGAACAAACTGCAGGAGTATGAATAGACAATGAAATTGGAAAATTTTATAAATTCCAAAGAGGAGTAAGACAAGGCTGTGTTTTCTCACCAGACCTCTTTAATCTGTACAGTGAGAAAATTCTTAGACCAATAACCTAAAAAGATGGTTTTAGAATCGGTGGCCACATCATGAACAACATTTGTTATGCTGATGACATAACATTAGTAGCAGAATCTCCAGCAAAATTACAAAGGTTACTTGATGTAGTAGTTGAGGAAATTAGAAAGAAAGGGCTAAGTATCAACCGCAAAAAGACTTATTGTGTGACTATCAGCAAAGAGAACAGAATGTTGGACGGACAAATAAAAATCAAGGGAGAGATAATTCAGCAAGTTACTAAATTTAATTATCTCGGCAGCTTAATTACATCAGATGGAAAAAGGTTGATAGAAATCAATAAAAGAATTGCAACAGCAAAGGATGTGTTCCAACGAATGCCCACAATTCTCAAAAGTCGATCTCTATCTCTAGACACAAGGATAATAGTACTTAACTGCTACATAATTCCAGTACTCACATATGGTAGCAAAACATGGACCATGACATCTGGATTAGAAAAGAAGTTAGAGGTAACTGAACTATGGTTTTTAAGACGAATGCTCAGAATACCCTGGACCGATCATGTCACCAACGAGGAAGTTCTCAGAAGGTCAGGATGTCAAAGGAAAATTCTGTTAACCATACACAAATGATAGCTCCAATTCTTAGGGCACATGATAAGGAAAGAAGGATTAGAAGAGCTAGCACTGACAGGAAAGATAGATGGAAAGAAAGGTAAAGGAAGGCCAAGAACAACCTATATGGCAAGGATAGCATCATGGACAAAAAGAAGTAAGATACAACTACTAAGATATGCGAAGGATCGAAATCTGTGGCAGAGCATGATCCCCAACGTTCTAGGAGGACATGGCATTTGAGGAGGAGGAGGAGGAATGCATTTTAAAGTTTACATTGTGAAAGTTATGTAAAAAGCATAATCATTTGTTAAATTCAAGGATTATGGTTAAGGGAGAGTGGGACTAAATTAGAACATTTTTTCTTAATTTGTCAGTTGTGCATCAGCTTAACTTTTTATGTCAGGAATCATTATGATCATAATCATGAAAATGTACTCTGCAGTAAAAGATAGCCAGTCCCTAAAGATATTAAGTAATATCCATCTCTGTGGGAACTGGGATTGGTATTCCAGATAGCCCCAGTATTGGGTTAGTGAAAAAATGGGGTAAATTGTAACATTTCATATCATTTAATTTCAGGACAATATGAAACATATTAGAACTCATTTAATATTTTATATTCGAATTCATTAATAAAATGTTGTACTCAAATATTTTTACAAAGTTATTTTCAGCTTAGTCACTTTGAGTTGTTAGCAAACAAGTCAATAGGGAAAATCAGTTTTCCATGCAGCCACTTTGTACCTTCACAACCTTAAGATTGTTGCTAGCCTGGAAACAACAGTCTTTGCCAGGTGGATTGAGATGTCATTGATACCTGGAAAGAAGTAAGTTGGTTGCACTGTCCTGCAAATTTTATGTTTCGTTACCATTACACTATCCCCTGTAAAACAAAGAGCATGTCCAATCTAATAATAATGCATTTTTCCTGTTGTATCTTTCCAGCATGAAAACTTCTCCTTTGATATTATTTAGTAATCCTGTATAATTCTCCATAGTCTCATGTTTCATTTGTTGAACGTTGGACCTATTGTTAAGTTTTAGAAATTTTGTTCAAGGGGGAACACATCTTTAGGACATCCATTTTGGTGCTTGCAGGCCTCCTGTTTAATATCCAGTTTTTCTGGGGGTATCTGTGAGAATTCTTGTCATCTTTGGTGTTCTGGCAGCCTTTCACTTTCTTGGGCCAGCCTTGTTAAATGATAAAAATGATCATTAGAATGAACACAAGAAAAAATATCTTTTAACTGGGGGACTCTCTTTCTAACTGCTATAGTAGCACAGCATAGGCTGATTAATTGCTCTCTCTCTTTGCAGAAAAAATCACACCAACATGTCTGACATCACATTGTAACAATTGTGCCAAATCTTTTTATTGCAGTGCATCCTTTTTCATCAAAGGTTCAAGTGATTTCTGGGAGGGGAAGGGGGTCTTTTAAATATCAACTGAAGGTTATCACAGAATTTTCCAACATTTTATTTATTGAAACTAGTTGCACAAGTGGGTGATGTTACCTCAGGTGTTATAAGAGAAATCTCTGGCTGTCTCTTTATGATTCTTTAAAGCTGTTGTTTAACAGCTTTCTTGTTCTGGACTTATTAAAAAGGGATTGTCAAATTTAGTCCATTTGCTCACTCATAAATTAAGTTATTAGTTTCTTCCATGGATAATTCAAACTGAGAGGCCTTCAGTAGAAAACTTACAGTACAATTGCTGCAATTTCCAATGTAAAGTTGGCCAGATTAACCTGATTTGGAACATTGGCCAGAGTGGCCTGGTTATGGGCATTGATCTTATGGCTGAGATTTTTTTGGTTATCAACAATTTAGTCATGGAATTGCTCTGCTTTCTGTTATATAAGTGAATTTGCTCACCATGCATTTTCAAAACATTCCTGATCAAGGTGTCACAATGTATTTAAAACTCAAATGTTGGTGTATAACAAAGATTTTGATTTGCAATAGCTTTTATTGTTGCCCTTTCTGTTATATCAGGTGATGTCTTGCCATGATTTTCTTTCTATTGTACTTCTTTATGACTAAAAAATCCCAGAAATTGTTATTTAAAACAGTGTTGTTGATTTTTGACATTAAGGGTTGAAACATATTCCAAGGAACATCAATGCAGATATAACAATGTACACCAATATGACATTTAAAATTTGAATGTAGATAATAACCCAAAGACCATGCATTTTGCATGAAATACCAGCTTGAAGACTAGTGGGGTACAGTCTTTCTTTGACAGGCAGGCGAAGCACTCTTTACCCTTGGTTGGGAATCACCCAGAGTTGGTGTCTCAATTTTTATACTGGTCCCCATTTCCTCAATGGTGTTGCTCATGATAGGACTGATGTTGGATGTAGGCAGAATCAGACCATCATCAAGGTACTACATCAACCTCAAGAAGGATTAATGAGTTTTAGACTCTGTAGTCAAAATGCTAGAAGTTTGAGAGGCAAATCTGGTGAAATCACATAGTTTTTGGAACATCAGCACATTGACTTATGCTGTATCCAAGGGACCTGATGGAGAGGGAAATCTGTGAGAATGATTGAAGGAAAGAAGGAAAGATATAAGTTGTTTTGGATTGGCAATGAAAAAGGAACTGGAGGTATTGGCATTTTCTTGGCAGAGAAATGGATAGACAAATTATTGATGTCAAATGAGTGAATGACTAAACCAGGTTGCTAAAGTTAATGCTTGGTGAGACAGTGCTGACAGCAGTATCAGTTTATGATTCTCAACATGGTTTGAGTGAAGAGGTTAAAGACAAGTTTGATGATCAGTTGATTGGAACAGTTGGAAGTTGAATGTAAAAGAAGTTATCATGCTTGCAGAGGATCTAAATGGTAATGTGGGAAGAAGTGCATCTGGTTTTAAAGGTACCAACTGTGGAAATGGGTATGGTGAATGAAATGCAGAAGGCAAAAGGATTTTAGAATTTGCTTTGGCAATGGATATGATTGTGACCAACCTAGAATTCAAGAAAAGGGACAGTCATGTGGTAACATATTAATCAGGATATGCTAAGACAGAAGTGGAGTATATTTTGGTGAGGAAGAAGGACAGAAAGTGTGTGCATGATGTGAAAGTGATCTCAGGTGAAGAGATTGTGACCCAGCATAAGCCAGTTGTATGTGATTTGAAGGTGAAGAAATTATGGGAATTGAAACGAAAGTTTATTCAAAGACAGAAGATCTGGAAATTGCATAACAAGCAAGTAAGACAGCTTTTTGAGGACAAAGTAAATGAAATTGTGAGTGCAAGGGCATGCACTCCATAGCGTGACATGGTGGTGGAATGAGTCAGTGATAGTTGTGTGAAAGAAAAGAGAATGGAAATGTTGTACTGCTGCAAAAGAAATGTTGTGTTATTACTAATAGGTTGAACTAAACCACGAATGAAGCTTTATATAGACTTTATTACTTCAGCTCTAAAGATACACGTTTACAAAAATGGCAGAGCACTCAGGGAAAAGCCCCGGATGGACACTCTTACTTGTGATTGTAATAAATGATTAACTACGAATTAACCTCACGTTGGGCTTTAATCAACAATAAATCAGCTCAGTGTACAAAATGGCGGCTAACAATACAAATGACCGCTGACAATAACAATAACAGGTTCGTAGTCCACAGGGAACCCGAAATCTATAAAATGTCCTATTAAATGTCAATTGAAGTGAAGATCGTCTATTACGACATTCACCCTGTCCTTTAAAGATCAAGCCTATCTACTGGATGCCTGATTCTCTCAGAGCGCCTTACAGGGTTGAGTTCAGCATTAGTAGTTATGCTAGTTTGGTCCGTGGCTATTGGTACCTCTTGTGGTGCAGGAAGACTTTCACTTGTGGTTTCAGACACATTCTCTTGACGCTGGATCTGAACTTGATTTGTACATGGAGGTTTGGGAGCAAGATGCTTCGTTGATACTGTTGTCTCTCTGCCGTCATGATAGCGTACAAAGGCATAGTGTGGGTTTGCTTGGAGAAGTTCCACCTCGTCGACTAATGGATCAGTCTTATTTGTGCGAACATGACGCTTGAGGAGTACAACACCTGGCTCTG
>RDPX01000038.1:1476470-1487167 GCA_003991215.1 Morbakka virulenta | reverse complement strand
AAGTTAATATCCCTTATAGTTACTGTCCCTTATAGTTAATGCCCCTTATAGTTAATGTCCCTTTTAGTTAATGTTCCTTTTAGTTAATGTCCCTTATAGTTATTGTCCGTTAAAGTTAATGTCCCTTATAGTTAGTGTCCCTTAAAGTTAATGCCCCTTATAGTTAATGTCCCTTATAGTTAATGTCACTTATAGTTAATGTCACTTATAGTTAATGTCCCGTATAGTTAATGTCCCTTATAGTTAATGTCCCGTAAGTTAATGTCCCTTTTAGTTAATGTCCCTTATAGTTAGTGTCCCTTATAGTTAATGTCCCTTATAGTTAATGCCCCTTATAGTTAATGTCACTTGTAGTTAATGTCACTTATAGGTAATCGAAAAGACATTAATGTAAAAGTCTGTTGTGCAGGTTTTCCTGTTTGGTTTCTCCCCTTTCTTTTGATATTGTGCGTTGATGTGTGGTGTCCAGACTCTGTCTCGGTCATTTTTTCGTCATCGGTTACTTTGTTGTCATCTTGAGAAAAACCCATGTTGTTTAAATCTTTATGTCCTGTCACTTTTTGAAGCAAGGAAAAAGCGACAAAGGAAGCAAAAATATCTTGTTCGAACGTGCGAACGTGCAAACGTTCTTTTATCACATTTTCTTTGCTTTAACTAATTTTTTTTGTTTAGTTGTTTAATTAAGCTTTTTTTTTAGCTTGTGATGGGACCCGCACGTAACTAACGATTACATCTTGTCTTTTTGTTGTCAGGCAGACAAAGTGGATAACGATTTGAATAGAATTATTCAAGATGTCGACCCGAAGGTAAGCAGTCTTTTCTGTGATGATGTTGATACTGATTTAAATTGTATCTTTTGCATTGTTATTATTATTATTGTTGTTATTATTGTTGACATAATTATTGAATCATCAGTGTAAAACTGGTATTTCATAGTCCACCTTCAGGTTTCATTCCGCAGCTTGTGAAGGTGTGCATGTTGTCTCTTTAGAAAACATAATTAGGTCTTCTTCCCATATAGTCTCCTATGACTAGTAGTTCTCTGACAATCCTGGCCGTATCTATGAAGATGCATTCTCTAATGCCTCTATTCCCGGTTCAAAGTCAAGTGCGCAACGTACTTCTTGGCCTTTTTTTAGACTACTTCAAACGCTCCAATGACCACTGGTTATTTTGCAACTTCCTTTACATCATCCTTCTGCATTTTCGAAATTTGGTATTTGAGATCGTTTTAGTGTTTTAGTTTTCTTTCTCTTTCTGTCTTACACGAGTGTCTAATGGACATGCCACATGGATTATTTGGAAACTCTTGCCATTCCTATTCCGCAGCATGGTATTTGATTTGTTGTGATCAATGCGAGTTTCAGTTTGAATTGAAAAGTCCCACAAAAATAGTGCTTTTTCGTTTCAAAGTACCTTATTGTCTTTTGTCTCCATGTGCCCATAGTATTTATCGTCGCATTTGAATCTGAATTTCTTGCATAAATTCCAATGCAGGACACCGGCTACTTTGTCATATCTCCAGCTTTTATATTCTTTCTGCGTTTATTTTGGTATTCAGATACCACATTTCACCTCCTTACTGTACATCTGCAAAAATCTTCCACCGCCGTCTTCAATGTCTGTTCTTTCTCATATTTATTCTTTCATGCGTTTCTTAAGCATTGGAGTGTTGTTGTAGTCAAATAGCATGTAACTCTCGCGCTTGACTCATGAAACACTTCTTTGAAGCTTCTTAAACCACTTCCGCCTTTTTTCTATCCGTGTATATTCATTTATCGCTAGCTCGTTTGACTGTTGGTTCCCCTTAGGTCATCTCTCAATATTTTATCCAAGCATTCTACATTTCCTTTTCCACGTCTACAGACATTCATGATATAACCTGTCATTGGGACAACTGTTGTATTGATAGCTGGCATGTGATGCCTATCATTCAAATCCTGTTTGACCAGTTGCCTTGTCCTCTTTCGTACCTCTTTCTTTGTTCTTTCCATAACCATTTTCACATCTATTTTATCACTTAGTTCACTTCCTGAGAACTTCTAGGCTTCTTTTTTATCTGGATCAAGTGTTTTCATCTTTTCTTCCAGTACTGTCAATACTTTTCTTTTCACCATCTTACCACCTCTGAAGATCACTTCTGCACATCTCTTTGCTCCATAACATGCACCCGCATCCGTACTAGCCTTCACGATTGTCTCATTTACTACTTCCAGCTTTTCATAGCATTCCTAGTATTTCTTTAAATCAATGAATAGGTCATGAGTCCACCTGGTGGTTCTTTTTTTGGTGCATACTTAAAGTGCATACTTTTCATACTTAAAGTGTTGATAAAATGCTGCTTTGACGACAATTAGATAGTATCCCGACACCATTACAACCAGGCGAACTTTAAACAAACTTCAAAAAGTTAGAGGTTCTACGGCCAAGTAGTATGACGATCGAAACTAGAAAAAGGCTACTTAAATGCTACGTGTGGTTAAGTCTACTATATGGTTGCGAGAGTTGGGTTATTACTAAAAGTCTAGAAGACAGAGTTAGAGCAGTGGAAATGCAGTTTCGAAGGAGAATGTTGAGGGTATCATGGACAAACAGGATAACCAATGTGGACGTTCTGCGTAAGGCAGGGACTAATAAATGTTTATTACAGACGATCGTGAAAAGGCAGATTCCGTTTGTAGGACATGTAATGAGGAAGGAAAGGCTTGAAGAGGTTGTGCTGACTGGCCGTGTAAAAGGAAAAAGATCAAGGGGAAGACAACGAACTGCGTACTGGGTATGGCTAGAAAGTGCAACTGATTGGAGATCCACTGTGCTCACTCAGGGTCTGAAGAGCCGCCAAGAGAAGGATATTATGGCTACCGCCTACGCCAGAATTCTGGCACAGCACACAGATCGATTTATCGATTTCGCACAAGAAGTTAAGAGGGTTGTTTTTCGTGGTAAAGTTAAAAGAATGAGACTGCCAATAAGACCCGCATGGCTTTATGTTAAGGATGGCAAGTTTTTCCCAGCATGCCCGACTATAAAAAACAATTTTTTCATTGTTTTTCCCATCGGACATTTCTTGCAATGGAAAGAAAAATATGTCTACCATACCCTGACTGTTGGAATTACATTACAATGGAAATTTTTGTGTGTTCAAGGGTTATACGTTATGGCAGAGATAATTAATAACGACCTTTGTGTACTTCCGTACTTTGTATTAATCCTTTTTGTTCTCTTGATTTTCAGCGTCAGCATCTGGCCTGTTTTGGATCTTGGGTGCTCTTTCATTCCCTTTCAGTAATGATCGACTATATTCTTCTTGGATTTGAACTGGAGCTTTTTAATCCTCACGAGTATCACTATGTTTATTGGTATCTGGACTTTTTAGCAGGATGGGGGATTAATTGTTTATCGCGAGCTGAGAGACTTCTAAATCTCCAAGAGCAAATCATAGGTAGGAAAAAATAGGAAAAAACTGATAGAACTATTCATCCTCGTAGGTAATATTGCCATTTTAGCTACTTGGTTATTTTGTTTTATGCACGTATGCATATATGTATACATGTGTGTATGTACGTATCTATGTATCTATTTACGTATATATGTATATATACATATGTAGTGGCTTGTTGGGGCCCCTGTGACTGAGCAGCCCTGTTTAGGGAGAGTGCTGCTCACCCAGAAGCCTGGGAAAGTGCCAGAAAAGACAAACCAAAAATTGCCGGTCATATTGTCACTGGTTAGATTTAAAAGGAGTAAAACTCAATCTATGCTGTTGGAATATACTTATTATTGTTGACGAAGTGTCATTCAACGTGCAGAGGGCAGGTCAGCGGTTGTCACTGCGGGGCTACAGAAACGTGATATATATATTGCTGCTCTATCAAAAACTTATTTCTCTGGAGAAGATCACATGACAGAGGTGTCATCAGGCTATACTTCCTTGTGGGTTGGTAAACCCCAGAATGTACACAGAGGTGGTGGAGTTGCTTTTGCAATTAAAACATATTTGGTTGAAATTTCCTTTTAGTATCTCTGATTTCATTATGAGACTCCATGTTCCCCTCTCGCACAATAGATTCATCACTTTTCTTTCGTTCTACGCACAAACCCTTCAAGTGAATGAAGACGACATCCTATATATCTATGAATCCCTTTGTTCTTGCATCTACTCAAAATAATGAAAGAATAGTGATTCTCGCCTAATTCAATCTCCGTATTGGGAAAGATTGTGGGACTTGGAGGAGTACTCTTGGCTGTTATTGAATAAGTACTATGAATGTGAAATGCTTCAAACTGCTACGGCGGTGCTCAAAATTGGATCTTGGAATCTGCAGCACTTCTTTTCACCGTAAACTGAAGAACAAAGCTACTTGGGCAGATCCACGATCAAGGCATGGTCACCTTAATGACCTCGCCGTAACTCGAAAACGCGACATTCCGGATGTCTATACTGTTGATGACATGCACATTGCTGAATGCGACAGTGATCATAAAATGGTGAGAGGAAAGTCTAATTTACGAATCCGTAAGAAATTTCGTGATAGTGGTGTTAAGGCGTCAAACCGTTTTAATATCGGCAAACTAAAGTTTCCCGAATTTTAATAAGAGTGTGGTGGAAAAGCTTGATAGTCTTGCGTTTAAAGCACGTGGGAGAATCTCAAAACTCAAGTTTATTCTGCTGACGTCCTCGGCTTCAAAGGGAAAAAGAACAGTGACTGATTCTACGACAACAATCATAAAATTTGTCAAACGCTGCTGAATAAACAAGCAACTTATGAATCCTTACTGCGTCAAAAAGTAATTCTGATCAAACGGCTAATTTGCAGCAAGACAAAGAGGTCAAAGCCACATTGCTACGAGAGATGAGGGAAAAAATCAATGCTGGATGGATATGATAGAGCAGTTCCAAAGGGGGTTCGATGAGGAGTTTGAAGAAATTTTATGGAGTCCTGCACCAAGTATTTGGTCCTTCTGCCTCCTCGATAGCTCCCTTAATGTCGAAAAATGGTTCTACTGTCATTAAGGATCCAGAAAACATTTTGAAAAGATAACAGAAAGACTTTAATGAACAAATTACTGAACAAATTCCTCCTCGCTTATTACAAATCAAAAGACTAACATACTTAAACAATGTTAACAACCTATTATGTCATGTTGTTCTATTTTTACTTATTGTTGTAGTTCTGAATGGCCTGTAATATATATAAATTTATATATATACCCTGCACACTTACCCTAATTCTTTTCACACACTGGTGCTAGTTATCTCTGTATACTGGTTTTCTTAGGGTAGTGGGGTAGTACTTTTCAGTACTGCCTGAGGAAAAGTACGACCACTCCTCACCACCACAGTCTGGGAGAAACACCATGGGAGGCTGGTGTTGAGCACTCTCTTAGTCTCCTAAATCTAGGCTGCGTGTGTTTCCGGCATCCGGCGGTATCGTAGTGGCAGTACCTCTGCGTCTGCCAATATTTGGCGACAAGTACTGTCTTACCAATAGGTCAGGTCTGGCAGTAGCCTGCTATGGGTAAAATGTAGCTCCATACCACCTGTGGCGTACTGGTCAAATGCATTGAACCAGCGTGGCGAGTTATGGTTCAAACCCACAATGACTACACAGAATTTGCACATATAACGTAAGATAACTGAAAAGTCAAAAAAAGAGGAAGAGTTGGAGCATATGTTGGAGAATGCCAAATTCAAGTGGGATAGCATCAGATTAGCTGAGACACGAAGGAAAGGAGAACACTTGGAACAGCTACGGAGCGGAAATGTTCTGTACACTGGAGGAGGAGGTGAGTCGATAGGAGTAATTGGTTTCCTGGTGAACAGAAAGATGAAAGAGCGAGTAATCCTCTACGAAGTAACAGGCAACAGAGTGGCCTCAATCACAGTGAGAATCAACAACAAATAAAATCTGCAAGTGGTTNTCAAACTCACAATGACTACACAGAATTTGACGCCCCCAGGATCTGGCAGCCAAAAGGCAGAGGGAGCTAAGAATCTCCAGGTTTCACAAGTGCATCTCTATGTATGCACATATAACGTAAGATAACTGAAAAGTCAAAAAAAGAGGAAGAGTTGGAGCATATGTTGGAGAATGCCAAATTGAAGTGGGATAGCATCAGATTAGCTGAGACACGAAGGAAAGGAGAACACTTGGAACAGCTACGGAGCGGAAATGTTCTGTACACTGGAGGAGGAGGTGAGTCGATAGGAGTAATTGGTTTCCTGGTGAACAGAAAGATGAAAGAGCGAGTAATCCTCTACGAAGTAACAGGCAACAGAGTGGCCTCAATCACAGTGAGAATCAACAACAAATAAAATCTGCAAGTGGTTCAAGTGTATGTACCAACATCTAGCCATGAAGATGAGGAAATTGAAGAACTACATAAAGAAGTAGCAGAGGTCATGGAAAAGAACAAGAGTCAGTTTAAAATTATAATAGGTGACTTCAATGCAAAAGTTGGGCAAAGATAACAAGGCGATGGAGTAACAATTGGGTCTTTTGGGTTTAGAGATCATAATGAGAGAGGAACAAGACTAATACAATTTGCAACAGCAGAGAATAGAAAACCCTTTCTTTAAGAAACAGAAAAGTAAGAAGTGGACATGGAAGAGCCCAAATGGACTGACAAAAAATGAAATCAACTACGTCATGAGCAACAGAAACATTGTCTTAGATGTTGATGTCATTCAGAGAGTTAATGTAGGGAGTGACCACAGGATGGTGCGCAGCAAGGTCAAGCTCAAGACAAGATTAGATGGAAGTGGAATAGTAAGATCAGGGAAGGCAAAAGGCAATCTGGAAGCGTTGATGTGCAAAAGGGAAAAATTTCAACTAAATCTACAAAATCAATTTGAGGTGCTTGAGATGGACAGTGATATGTTAGAAATGGCAGAGAAGATAACAGAAGTTGTACAGGAATGTGCAGTGGAAACAGCTGGAAGAAGTGCAAGATCAGACAGAAAGAAGGTCAAGCGTAAGACCAAAGAACTACTGGGGAAAAGAAGGAGAATGGCAGGGAAAGATCAGACTGCACAAGAGAAAATTGAATACTCCGAATGATGCAAGACAATTAGAAAAGCAATGAGAGAAGGCATCAGAGAGCATAACACCATGAGAATCAAGTTAGCTATTGGAAGTCGAAGAGGTCTCCAGACAGCAGCAAACACCAAAGAAGGGTGAAAAGTATTGATACCATCACTGAAAGAGCAGGACGGATCTATTACCACCAACCGAGAGAGAATATTAGAGAGATGAGCGGAATTTTATGAGAATCTATACAAAGACGCAGCCTAGAACATTGTACTAGAGGAAGCAGAGGATGTACCACTTATCCTAGATTGTGAAATAGAGCATGCCATGAAGCAGATGAAGAACAGTAAGGCAGTTGGAGAAGATCAAGTGGTTGTAGAAATGTTGAAAGCAGGAGGAGAAGTTGTGAGACAAAAGATCAAGGAATTGTTCAATGAAGTGTAAACAAAGTGAAAAAATGCCACAATTACACTGATTTTAAAAAAAGGAGACAAGAATGACCTTGCAAACTATAGGCCAATCAGTTTACTTTCCCACATCTACAAACTCTTCATGGAAATCCTGAAAAACAGACTAAAGAACACATTAGACGAGCATCAACCATCTGAACAGGCAGC
Source organism: Morbakka virulenta (assembly GCA_003991215.1). Classification (NCBI taxonomy): domain Eukaryota; kingdom Metazoa; phylum Cnidaria; class Cubozoa; order Carybdeida; family Carukiidae; genus Morbakka; species Morbakka virulenta. Next base: position 1,479,519 of record RDPX01000038.1, on the reverse strand, counting down.
TTACCACAGTATTCATTTCATCATTGACCATCTAGATTCTCTTACACAACTACTGGAGAAGACTAATGAATACAGGATACCAGTTCATATGGCATTTGTAGATTATAGATTATGAGAAGGCATGTCACTCCATCCAACATTAGGCAGTTTTCAAAGCCCCGAGGCGACACAATGTTGAAGAAAAATACATCAACATCTTGAGGGAAACATACAAGAGAGGGACAGCACAAGTAAGAATAGAATCGCTAAGCAAAAAGATCAAAATCATGAAAGGTGTTCGTCAGGGTGACACACTATCTCCAGTTATATTTACTTCAGCATTAGAAGCGATCTTCAAGAGAGTGATAAACGACATTGGCATCAACATCAATGGAGAGAACCTCAGCAACCTACGATTTGCAGATGGCATCATCCTGTGTGCCAGAACAAAGGAAGAGCTTCAGAAACTGCTGGAAGATCTGAAAAGAGAAGGAAAGAGAAATGGCATGAAGATGAACAAAAAGAAAACAAAAATAATGTGTAATGAAGTGGCAAGAAGAAGGCATAAGTGTAGGAATTACGATTGATGGAGAAAGCCTAGAAGAAGTGGACCAGTACAAGTACTTGGGAAGAATACTAACACCTGGAAACGGCACTGCTAAAGAGATTGACCAACAAATAACATCAGGTTGGAAAAGATTTGGCCAACATAGCACTTTTCTAAAAGACAAGAGAATGCCATTGTGTCTCAAAAGGAGAAGATAGCAAGATGAAATTGAGGAGAGGGCAGGCAAAACATGGATGCAGAAAGCACGAGACCGAGTAGAGTGGAGGGAATTGTGGAGGCCACCCGCCAGCAGTGGTGTGAACGGCTAAAATGATGATGACAATGACTGGTTTTCATTTGCACATGTAATTTGCTAGAATTCTATCATGCATCAAAACAAACCCCCAAAAATGTAGCGACTTGTACTTTAAAACTCTGGCAACAGTCATCAGTATGCATGTGGATAATTACCCTGATAAACTTAAAAAAGACGTGCAACTTTTAATACACTTAAGATGGTTTTTTTGTCATTGTATAATTCGACATTGAATCAAGCTCTTTATTTACAAAATATACAAACGTCACATGGATATTGTGAAGTTAGATGTTAATTAACTTTCATTTCCTACTTTAGAAAAAAGAAGCGGAAAGAAAGATAAAAGAAAGAAAAGAGGTAGGTGATCTGCTTCTTGCACTACACCTATTGCCCTTTAACCTTTGTGTTTTACCCAATGCCCTTTACTCATTGCCCTTTACCCATTGACCTTTGACCATTGGCCTTTACCAATTGCCTTTTACCGATTGCCCTTTATCCATTGCTCTTTACCAATTGCCCTTTACCCATTGCCATTTACCCATTGGCCTTTACCAATTGCCCTTTACCTATTGCCCTCTACCCATTGCCCTTTACCCTTTGACCTTTGATCATTGGCCTTTACCAATTGCCCTTTATCCATTGCCCTTTACCCTTTGACCTTTGATCATTGGCCTTTACCCATTGCCATTTACCCATTGTCCTTAACCCATTGTCTTTTGCCTTTGAGGAATAAGAAAAAGTAATATTTTAAAAACATTTTTTGATTTACACCTTTAAATTAAATTAAAACAAGAAATTGTACATTCAGTTTTTTTAATTTACCAACCGTAAGTAGTCATCCTAAGCCACAATTACACAAGATGATCTGCAATGACCTTTTTTAACCTGAAATGGACATGTTAAGCAAGAAACGAAATATATCGACGTATAGACTGTTATGTATTATTATATAGTATTATTTATTGATTAATAGTACGTAGCTATATGTCTGCATTTTATGAAATATTAGGAGTAACCAGGGTTAGTGTTGATGACAAGAGTATTAATACGAAACAATTATGATTTTTATGGAACACAAGGGCATAGCAATTACAAAGGTAACATTTTTAATACCAAGACTAACAATGGTAACATCTAGAATGCTTGTTGATAATAAGATCATAACATGATCACATGACAACCAACAAAAAAGCTCGAAGTATACATTAGTCACTGTTACCCCTCTGTACTCTATCATCAATGCACATTGTTATTTAGCCACTGTGCCACTACCCTATCTACCAACCACAGCCTCTCTTCATATAGCAACTGTAGTGACTTGGTATGCATATATCCTTAAAATGTTTGTTTGGTACAAACCAAAGAAATTGTAAGGAATTTCGATGTTTACAACTCGCTACCTTGCTTTGCTGTGCTATTTCAAGGGCGGCAGTGTACATCATTACAACTTTTATTTTATTTTCAGTGTTTTTGTTGATTTAAGATTACTATTAGCTTTACGGTTACAGGGTTTCTGCAAATATTTAAAGTCACGACAGAGTAAAAGGCTGTAATACGGTTGTTGACTTTTGATAATGAAACTTTCACTAAGTACTTAACCATGGTAAATCCCCCAAACAGGCAGTCAAGTTTCATAAGCATTTTTTGTGTTAACGAGCATTTCCAGAATACAGGCATACTTCCAAGCTAGCCAAAAGGGTTCTTTTAGGGTCTCACGTGACCATGTTTCTCATTCATCTTCCCAGAGGCAACTAAATGTTCAATTCTAATAACATGCCCAAGGATCGATCACTTTTTCTTTCTGGTGCTCCTGTACAGTTTCTTCTCATGACCGACCTCAGTAATTCGACGAACCATTGATTCTCCTGGAAGTTCAGAAAGTACTTTTATAAAGTGATTAAATATTATTGTTCAGATGTTTTGTGTTACTATCCTTTTTACTGGAAGACATGTACAGGCTAATTAGTCTTCCACATTTTATGGAGAAAGAAATGAAAAGTACTGCCAGCCTTGTAGACACCTCAAAAAAGAAACCACACACACACACACACACACACACACACACACACACACACACACACACATATATATATATATATATATATATATATATATATATATATATATATATATATATATATATATATATTGTGTTAAAGAAACAAAAAACCGTCGGTACATACCACGAGGCGACCTTGCTTCCTTTT